>JAVIWB010005071.1:0-67168 GCA_031893035.1 Dermolepida albohirtum
TAAAATGTGAGCGTTGACACCGTATAGGAAAGGGATTTTATTTCCAACGGGAAGAGCTGATCAGCTGAACGATCTGGAATTTATAACGTCAAAGTTCAAATGCTGGTGAAATAGCAGAAGAGGCGAAAAGAAACCAATTTCAACACGTATATGCAAGGAAGCCAATATACTTCAGAGAAACATGAAGACCACAATACGCCTGAAGAGTTTGCAATAGAAACCTGAAATAATCTAAATTCTAATCTTAATCACAGAAGTAGAACCAATACAAAAACCAATTAGGCCCAAAAAATGGAAATGGAATCAACATACAATGAAGAAGAAAAACTCGGCTAATATCAAGTAGAATTCTATCATGAAAATAAAACAACGAAAAGGTGGATTAAGATTTGCAGAAAAATAAAGTTAAAAGAAAGCCAAAAGAGAACATACTGTGGCGATTTAACATGATTATCGTTAGATAAGAGAGAATGGAACAACTTTGTAGAGTAGATTTTTAACGTAGAAATAATATAAATCATCAATAGATTCCCTATGCGTCCAACAGTTTTATCAAAATCTTCTAGCTTCTAGAATCCGAAGATTGCTGTTCGAAAAGATTTTCTGTAATCAGAGCGTCGCTATACGAAAGCGGGTGTAAGTATGCCCTGCCAATATCTTCCTTAAATTACGTTATATTGTTTGGAATACCAAACTTTACTTGATTGGCGGGAAATCTAAACTATCACCAGCTAGTAAGCTAACCGTCTATAAATTAGTTCTCAAACCAGCGTGGAGTTACGACATACAGTTATAGGGTGCTGCGAGTATACCCATTATAGAAATTTTTCAACGATTGCAATCTAAAACGTCAACAATGGTTTGTGACAAATCCAACTCTACACCAAAATTAAAAATAAAGCCAATGCTGGCAGAAAACAAATGTGTGAGTGAGAAATATTTATTGCGAATTGAACATCCCAATCCCCTTATATTAGTCTTTCGGATAAAATCATGTTTGGCCAAAAGACGCAGCGACTAAAATGTTACAGGGGCTTAAGAGTTTTAATATAAATGTTAGTTTATCCATTTTTATTTATTTAAGGAGCTATGAGTTCATTTACATATTATGTCCTTAATCTAAGGGCGTTAACTCCTGATTGCCATCTGAGTAGATGGGGAATAGAGGGGAGATTTAAAAAAATGTGAAAGCATAGATTATTATTATTATTATTATTATTATTATTATTAATATGTTCATCTGATAAATTCTTCGACCTCTTTTTGAAAATTTCCTTTACCTTAGCAACCACCGTTTATCATGAATAAAATCGGAAAAAATAATTATAAATTGTAAATGATTGATTAAAAAAAATTTAAATATAAATGAAAGTTTACTGATTGAGAATTCGGATATAATCTTCGACAATAAAAGTTGTCAAAATTATTTTATTCGTTTCGTTACCACGATTGCAACTGAAAAACCCCTAATTTATGTGCAGTGTCGTAATTTACGAAAAACGGAATTGCCTTTCCCTATCCTTGTTTTTATTTGTAAATTATACATCAAGGGATTGCTACTTTATTTTAACGTTGCAGAAATATTCCCTATTTTATATTTACATGATTTATCGCTTTGACCTTTCAAAGAAATGTTTCAGAATATATCGTAACATACGTACGTAGGTTGGTATATCACAGTGTAGAGAGTACATTATGTTTGTATATACAACGTAACATTTCAGACTTTTATAAATCGTCGTCGATTATTTAGTTAAAAATAATCGAGACAATATAAATTGGGTGGACGCTTCAACCGTTTATGTATTAAGTATCAAATTCATTAATATATTACACACTCTTTTAAAGGGTATGACCTTAAAATTTTATAAGATTAAAACCATATAAACGTATGATATAAATCTTTAGAATTTGTCAGGAAGAAAATTCTCTTCCTTTGATTATTATTACTATTTACTAACGCTGTTGATTGAGTCTTAATCTTAAGATTTGGTGACAATATTATTAGACATGATTGAAAATTTTCTATTTCGAATAAAAAAGGTGTTAATAATAAAGTAAAATATTCATAATTTATAGTATCAGGTTTAAGCAAATGCGTAGATTTATCTATCTTTAATACAGCTGCTTAGATTTAAAAAGAAATTTCCACATTTAAATGCGGAAATTTTCCCAATATGCGTTTATATACAAATAGGGGATTCGATGAGGATATTTATATATTCGAATCAGACTTAGGTTTAGTCGGAAATGATGTTAACTTTTATATTTTAAATGAAACATCCTGTATATTTTTGAGACTTTCAGAGTTCTACTTTGGGCGTTTGGTAATAATAAAGTTTAGCACCATTTTGCTCAACGACGGAGATATTTAATTAGATCTAATAAAGCAAATTTTATTGAAAATAACAGAAATTAACATAAAAAATATTGACAAAGTTTTTAAATGATAACCGTTCACTTCCAGATAATGCGCAAGTCTGTGAACAAATTCTTGAAAGACATTTGTCAATGTCTTCTCACGAACTAATTGCACTTCCTCAATTGTTTTTTGTCGTAACTTGTGCAGATTATACAGTCGTTAATATAAACCACAGGTTTTAAATGAGACCTCAAAGGGAGGAATCTAGGGGATTCAGGTCTGAAAACTGTGTAAGCCATTTATTTGTAAGGAATCCTTTTTTAGGAATGTTTCGTTCCAAAAACTTCCAAAATTTTGCGCATAAAAAGACGATACTCCATCTTGTTGGAACCACACATTTACAGGTAAATAATAATAGTAGTAGTAATAATAATAATAATATTAGTAATGCTATACCTTTATTGAAGCAAAGAAGATACACAACAATAAAGTTTCAGTTATAGAACTGCTTTAAGATAAACCCTGCAACGTGATGTTTAATAAAAGTAAATAAAGGGGGTTTCAAATTTCGCGGTTTTTTTTAAGAATAAATAAAATATAGATGGCGCACTGAATTTGTCTGGGTATGCAGGCATTTAAAAAGTGTGATGCGTGACATTCATAAAAATGGCTCAATACACGGTACAACAACGCGTTCAAATTGTTGAATTATTTTATCAAACTCAGCGTTTTGTAAAAAGAGTTTTTAGAAAATTACGTGAATTTTATGGTTTACATATCGTCCATGAAAGCACTATTGGTCGAATTATTAAAAAATTTCAAGAGACCGGTTCCGTGAAAGATCAAAAAAGTGAAAACTACAGTCGTAATGGTCGTTCACAAGAAAATATTGGTTTGGTTCGTGAAAGTGTTGCTGAAGATCCTGAAATGTCCATTAGACGACGTTCACAACAACTTGGACTTATTAGATCAACGACATGGCGTATTTTACACAAGGATTTAGCTCTGAAAGCATATAAGGTTCAAATAACACAGGAACTAAAGCCATTAGATGATTTAAAACGTCGTTCATTTGTCAATTTCATCAAAGAAACAACCTTTATATATTTTGACTGAAAATATTCTAAACCTTTTGCGAGTACACCTATATGAAAGAAGAAAGAAAAAAACAAAGAAAGTCTATAAAAAAGAAAAAATAGTTATAACGAAAATGTGCATATCACCAATGATCCACACTACCTCCATTCCAGTCCACAATGGACAACAATAGATCGAATATAATTTTAAATTCTGTAGTAGATGAAATTTTTTATAAATATTAAAAGAAAAGGATATTTCAAATAGAGCTGTTCTGGGTGGAGAAGGTGAGATAAGTCCGCGAAAAAAATTCCCAATCTTCCTTAATACTAGGAACAATTTGATCACGTTAAAAATCTAAATATCTCTGTCCAGTTAGTGTATCATGAATGAGAAATAGACCAATAATACGGTTTCTGAAGATTTTCGCCCAAACATTCAATTTCTACGACGCATTTCTTGTATCCGACGAGGGTTACCTATTGACCAATATTTACAATTACAGCAACAGTACTATTCAAACGAAACGTAATCTCGTCGGTAAACAGCAAATTGTATGCAAAATATTGATCATCATTGGAAAACCCCATCACACTTTTGTAAAATTGAATTCCATGATCATAATCTTGGTCCAATGATCCTTTCACTAACAATAAGTGTAGTTTCTATGATGATTATTTTTATGCGTCAATATTTTGACTACTGATCGATGCCTTATATTCTAGTTTAGTGTGAGGGATATAGTAGAAACTTGTGGTAATTCTTCTAATGCAATAGCAATATCGTGAAAAATAATTTCATTAGTTGTGACTTTGAGCGTCCGCTTTTTGGTAAATTTCTAGCATTTGTGGGAAAGTTATACAAACTACAGTTTATGATATTGGATGACGATCTTGATACAAATCGTTAATTAAAATGCATACTTCTCCGTAAACCTGAACTAATCATAATCTACATTTAAGTAGGTTCTTTTTAAGTCAATCGAACCATTCTTAATATTTGGACGTCTACAGTTATTTCTGAGAGGTTAAGGGAAATACTGAATTTTAATTCCATTGCCTTCTAAACATAAACACAATTTTAAAATATCAATATTAAATAAATATCCCTGCCGTTATTGAACAAAAAAGTGCCAAACCCTATTATACTGAACACCCAAAGCAGTTCAATTAAATATTCTTCAAAATATAGTGTTTTATGTTTTTAAAAATTAACATACAAATATATGGGTAAACCGGAAATCTTTGTATGACTAACAATCTTGTTGGTGGTAATACCTTGGTATGCGATGCACTATTAAAAGTAAAAAATCATGAAGCCATTGCTAAAATACTATAGATTATAATCGTTCTTTGAATACAAAGATGTCGATAAGCATTTCTGTGGAAACTAATAAATGCGTTTATCTACATACATGAAATTAGGCTTCATATTCACACTTATTTATCTAAATCTATTTTTTAAGTTTTATAATATTGACTTCGAAAGCAACTTTTCTAATAAAGTCCGGGGGAATTGCCTCCTTTAGATTCTCTTCTCAATGGCAAGAAATTTGAGTCGAATGAGAAGGTAGTTACTGAAACTAATGCATATTTTGAACAGAACAGTACACTTTATTTCTCTGAAGGAATGAAAAGACTCGAAAATTGGTAGACAAAATATAATGGACAAGAACAGCATTGAAAAATAAAATAATTTTTAACCAAAAAGTTTGCGTTTTTTGTGTAGATTAGCCTCAGATATAATGTCTGCAGAATAATGTCTGACTTAATATCAGCAAGCGTCGTATGATTCAATGGGATCATGCAACGCTTATGGAAAAAGAATTTTTTAGATTTTCATTATAATATCAGCAATAGTTTTATTTGGTAGTGGTCTAAATTTCGTCAGCCGTATAATTGATATGTGCAAATTGGTTGTCGATATTCTTAGCTTTGTATTACGTAGTTCCAAATATTCTACAATTTTCCAAACAATTAAGCTTCCTTACTGTTTGAAGATTCGAAATAAATTTAAATATATTTCAATAATTTGACTTCCTAATCTAAATTTGTTAGAATTTCTCTATTTAAAAAGTGCAATATGTTTTAAAGTTTATCAGATGTGCAAGAATGCAAAAAAAGTACTTTTCAGACATTTTCTATGAATCAAAGAATATATAAATAGAAGTTTTTATTGATATATTTATATTTATTTTTATTTTATTTTTTTAATAATATTAATAATAATAATTGTTATTAATATTATTTATTGCAATAATTGTCAGACTTAGGCGAACAAAAACGAAATAATGTATTAACATCTAAATACTAGAAACGATTCTATGATGAAAGACTATTTAAATTTTCAATTAATAGTATGTAAAGTATTTAAAAACCTTCTTTAAAAGACGTTTTCATTATCTTTTACTTGCGAACAACATGAAAAGCAAATGCATTAAAAGTAATATAGCCAGGGATGTAATTATTTTAAAAAATACAATTAAATAATTTAATTAAATAATTTCAATATTAAATTAAAATACCAATCAATAACAAGTGTGAAAGTTTTAAATTAAATGAACCAAAGAAAAAGAAGAGACGTACTCTACAAATTTCAGTATATTATATAAATCAAGTTTACTGTTTTAACAACGGATAAGAATTGACTATTTCCCACGTAAGGGTGATTTGAACAGATCAAGCGTAGTTGTAATGCATAAGCCACTGAAGGCAACAAAACTCGAGGCAGGATCAATCGATCCACAGTAGCCCAGTAAGGATAGCGTATTTGCGATGCTTAGGTAGATGAATCTATTTGCAAGTCGTTCACCTCTCATCAGCACCAAACGTAGCAAGTTTCGAGCATATTTCTTTTTTTTTCTTATTTTTCTTTATTCTGATAATAATTTTTCTTTACAGAATGAACTGCTTAATAGAAAGAATAAAGAATCGCAGAGATCGACAACTTAATATTGTGGTGAGTTTTTAATTTCGTATAGCTATAAGAACGAACATAAATATTACGTAATTCCAACAGCTGAAATTCTATTAATAACTACTAACTTTTTAACTTTGATTGCCATGTATATCATAGTTATAAAAAAATAGTTTTTCTTAAATATTTATAATTTGTAAGTTTTTAAAGAAAATGTCGTTTAGAGAGAATACGAAATTAATGGTAGTCTTAATATTTAGTCTTTTAATGAACCAAAACTAAGGATCTATGTGTATATATTCATTGTACAAACTTGATATCCTTTTCGCAAATTTAAATTTGTATCGAAGTTTAGATTTTATTATAAAGAATTCAATAAAAAAATGCTTTTCAGGCTTAAATAATATCAAATTACATAGGCTTTCACGACTGTTTTCATTAATAATACATCCTCTGGATTCTACTAACAAACTGATTATATTGGCGCTGGTGCTGTTAACTTTCGCGCTTCGTTGGCTGTAATGTAGTAAATACCTCCAGGTAGTCTCAAATAATGTTTTGACCTTTCTCCATTTCATTAGTTTCTCTAACGATTCTCTAATTATTCTCAATTAGTAATTCCTCATCGAAGCTAATGCTTTTTTCTTCAAAATTTATTTTATCATTTTGTTTTCCTTATGCGTTACTGCTCCTTTACCCTGTTCAATAGTTTTCATGTTTGTCCAATGCAGTTCTACTTGTTACTCGTAAAAAAATCCGACTTCTTTTGCTCGGAATAGCTTTTCCTCTGTTTCAAGATCGTACTAAATTTAATTTTTTTTGCTTAACAAAACTAAGCCGGTGAATTATTTGAGCACGAAAATGAGGTAAGTAAGTAACGGAAGCGAAAATAACTGGCAAACGCCAAAATTTGACAAATAATTATTTTTTAATTACAAACATTATTATAAAAAGCATTTAAAGAAATATTTAATGTTTAATAAGACAAAATATTTACATAAAACGATTAATTACACCAAAAAGCATGGTTTTCCATAGAAAATTTCAAAAAATACGAAACATTTTTTATCGCACATTTTCCACATTGATGGTTTCGTGTGCCCTAACGACTAACAATACAACATTAGTGTATTAGGATTATCGACTCAGAATTAATTATAGAATCGCCCTACCTAAGAATTTCTGACCACAGTATTTAAATAAGCGACGTTTCAATTTTTTTTCATCCGGCATCGTATATTTTCGATTAAACTTTTTTTATAAATAGAAATTTTTTTACAGTGTACACGTTTACTTATTCCTTATGTATATAATGCAAAACGGGCAGTGCTTATAAAATTGTATGCTAAAACAGTAAAGCTAAGATCTTTCTGCGTTGAGAAGAAGAGAAGCCTAATGGAAAAAAAAACTTGAAAATTACTCCGCAGCGAGAAAAATGTATATTTCAAGTAGTCGCCGTATAAAATATTATTATGCAAAGTACTTCATCAGTATACCTAGACATTTATATGTTGGCCATATACTTTCTAACAAGTGGAAAACCAATTTTACATTAAGATATATGTATATGTACATAAATATTAATTACTAGGTCCAGAATTATATAAGATATTTTTTATTTAATAATTTTTCTAAAAATTAACAAATATAAAGGGTACTAGGAAACTTTTGTAATACAGCTTTATTTATTTAATTTATTCAAAGTAATTTCCTCTACACTCAATACACCTCTCCATTCTCCGAAACCAATCTTTAAACCAGTCCTGCCCAGTTTCACTAGGGAGTAAAGCACACTCGTTGTGCAAAGTCGCAGGGAGCAAGATCTGGACAACTATGGGTGTATCTCATCATCAAAGACCCAAACTTTGTTTTGGGCTTTGGTCGGCACATCGTAATAGTACAGCCAAATCTCGTCACCTGTCACGATGTTGTTCACATACCGAGATTGTCCCTTATTAAACTTTTTTACCATCTCCTGACACCAAGTCACATGTCGTGTCATCTGCTGTTCAGTCAATCGATGCGGCACTCAGAGAAAACAAAGTTTCTTCACGTGCAAATGATCGTGCAGAATCGAACGAATTGCTGGTGCATTTAGGCCTGAAGTACTCTCTATCTGTTTGTAGGTCACTCGCTGGCCCTCGCCAAGCATTTTCCTTAATAAATATTCTTCGGCTGTTCTAATTATGGACAAATATTACTTGTATACACATATTTTACAACCCCTTCACTTTCATAGAATTTAGCCAGTGCAGGTGAAGATCACGAGTTCGATAAGAAACGTAATGCTATGAATGAGATAAGTACATGGTAGGCTACAATAAATTGTATTTAAAATATATTATCCATCACAACTAAGGTAGATTTACAGTAGAATTTAAATTTACAGTAGAAAAGAAAACAATGACGCGTTGCCTTTTTCGAACACCCTAGTTATTAGGAATAATCTTAAAATAGAAATTGATATTTTCCGAAAAGAAACCACTGTCAATTGATTCATCACGGCGAACTCAAATCATAGCATGCAACAACAGATGGCTTCGTTCAGTTTTCTTATCATGAGAATTGAACATTACTAAGATTATCGCGAGATACAAGGCTAACATAAGAAAAACAATCCGGGATACCACATGTCTGTCACCTCAAAGCAAACGGGGCAAGCAGTTTATATGTTTACTTTTTTACCGTTTCACGAAAAATTTAAATAGTGTTTTTAAAGAGCGCGGTTTTCAAGTCACAATTCGGTCCACTAACTCCATCAAATCCCTTTTAGGAAACGCAAAAGACAAAGTCGAGGACAACAAAAAGTCGGGAATTTACGGAATTAAGTGTCTAGATTGCAGTAAACAATACATCAGCCAAACAAAATGATCGATAGAAACCCAGAACATATTGCGCACATAAAATTCAGTCGTCCAGAAAAATCCGGTTTAGCAAAACATGTGTTGGAAAATAATCAGTGTTAACGGGGATGGTTTGCATTTGATAAAGAACGTGTGTAATTATCGCGAACTAGATACGTATGAAAGCATGTACATTTTGAAGAATAAAAGCCATGTATTGAACACTGACGTAGGCCTCAACCATATCTCATCTCTCTTTTGTCTCTTAAACGACAAACAAGGGATAGTGCAATAAACGCATGTAGGTATTTTTCTTTTCTCCCCCTTTTTTCTCTGTTCTTTTGTCTCTTATCTTAGTTTAGGACTAGAATACAAGCTTTAAAAAATTATGTGAAACGAATATATAGTTTGCGTTTTTGCTGTCAACATTACGGATCGTGTGCGGAATTTGCTTCGTACAGATATTTTGCCGTAGTTTTCCAGGTGCGACGCTGTTTATTTATCTGCTGATCATGTCAACTTAGTTGCCGAAATACGTATACAGAATACGAAAATTAATGTGGAAAGGGGTTATATATCAACCTTCAGTGATTAACATCATAACTAAGACCTGGGCTAATTTAATTAACAGATACTGTATACAATCTTCCACAACATAAGAATTTTAAACATTTCAATTGTACTCTTTCAGTAGACAAATTATTTAATTCTATCTTTAAAATATAAACATAAATATTTGTGTCTAGGCCATACTATTTAATAAAATTGTGTATTTAACATTTCAATATATTTTTAAATTTCTGCTTAGAAAATTTCATTTGAAAATATTTGGTTGCAGGCGTATTATAGATATCTCAAAACGGAAAATAAGCACAAAATTTTATACCGTTTATATTAAATCATCTCGAAGAAGTCCGTTTTTTAAATATTTTCATTGGAAACGCTTATTTTAATAATATCGTTTACGCTTATGAATTTATATTAATAAAATATTTAAACGTATCAAAGCAAATTAAATTATTAAATATTTTATTATACGCTCCACAAAATCGTGTTCGCACAATAATAATACACTTGACTAGCTTCAAATTTAATCTTTAGTCGTATTTCATTACATTACAAAGTAGGAGGGTATCTATATTAATTATTTAAACTCCAATGGACTGCAAATGAATGTTTGAAAGAAATAGGGGTTCCTTAAAAATGTATCCGAATCAAAAGAGTAGTAAGCAGCATCCTCTTCTATTCATCTTTACAGCTACATTATTATTATTATTAACTGATAAATTAATTTGAAACGTTACAGAAAGATATCCGAACCTCCTTTCCGAATTATTACAGTAAAATGAACCTTGTGATGCTTTATAAAACACGGAAATGCCTTACGTTTCATTAGCCATTAATTTTTGTGCATTCCAGAAAATAAATTTTGTTAAATATTTAAGAAAAAATTAAGCTTCCGAAAGACATATTAATGGTATAATGCATAATCGTATTTACATTATGAATGAATTACAAAAATATTCTTACAGTCGCTGAAAGTAATCTTGCTACAAAGGATATTCTCTTAATAACGAGCCTAATACGGTAAATATTTCTCTTTACAATTTTAAAAGCATTTATTCATGTTCTGAAGTACATACATACATCATTTATATTTCTTCTTTCTCTCTCTCTCCCATCGGTAGCTTCATTAACCGAAATAAAACCTACTCTCCTCAATTTGTCTTTAACATGTGAAACTACTAGAAATTATTGAATTTTGAAACACCACTATATAAAAAAATTCAATGTTTTCATTATTTAAATTATTCAATGCTCGAGCGATAGAGGGAGCAAAGGTTATCATCAGAATTGAGGGTTAAGAGAGTTGTCTTTCTGCGCGCCAGGTTCGTACTGACTACGCAGCGCCTCCACCAGTGTAGTGTAATAAAACAGATGAAGAATAGAATTATAAGTTAGTACAGGGTGGATTTTCTTAAAAGGCGAACGTATAATTATTAAGTAAGGCGGATATGCGTAAGGGAAAAACGAAGTGTTGGTTGACGCAGTGCAAAAGTTTATTGATGAATTTGCGGATTAATATTATAGTGATGCTAAAATGCGCTGTAAAATTTGCGACAAACCGTTGATGTGTTTGAGCAAACGCGACTGTATAAATCATAGAGTGTACAACACTAAAATAAGAAAAATATCGTGCCACCAAAAACGCAATTTGTGTTTGATATACTGTTCATGATCTGGAATAAATACATTTTTAACTGCTCTTTACGATATCGGAAACATGATCAAAACTGTAGTAAAAGATAAACAGCTGTGTATGTGTCGACAAAACGACAGATCGAAAAAGCATTCTACCTTTAATATTATAGTGCGTGTTCTAGATCCTGTTAAAGCGACATTTCGCATTGTATTAGCTAGCAAAAGAGAAAAGTGCACTGGCTTAGCAATTATGAAGGTAGCGCTTAACAAGCCAAAAAAATTCAACTTTCAGCTGACCAACTGTTGATGTGTGTGAGCAATAGTGCAGCGACACTGTGTAGTGTAGGTCGTTATCTTAGAGACCAGTTTTACATGTGACGTGTAAAGTTCATGCTTTATAGCTTGTAGCACAAAGTATTCGACAATGTTATCCAGAGGTGGATGATTAAATTTAAATACCAAAGGAGTGTTTTTGAAATCCCTCAAACGAATTCGAGTATTCCATAGACAGTGTCCCGGTATTCCTGAGTCACCAGAGCCAATTCTCATGTGTTGGGGAACATGGTTGAAAGCGGCTTTCTATTATTGCGAGAATTTCCAACAAATAAAATTCTGTAATTCTACGATTCAAACCCAACAAAGTTGCAGCAATTAAGGAAAGCCAGAAAATATTTCCATTGTAACCGTTTTAATTCAATAGGCAAATTTCAAAACACTGTGTTGTCGTTAGTAGTGTCAATGCAAATTATGAATGAAGTACACTCACTACTATGTGCTACAAGTGTTATAAACAAAGATTTCTATTTTACCAGAGTAAGACAAATTTGTGACGGTGCGTGTATATATCCGCTATCTATTTCTAAAGATTATTTTAATTATGCACATATTACACTCGACAATGTCGTGCGATCGTTTTCTAAATATAAGAACATCTTTTCAGTACGGCATACGCTGGTCTCTGAGGCAAATGTATAAACTGACGTCATGTTGCAAACATTTTACCAGTCTTATACATTTTGCGCTACGCAACAACAACTATGAATAACGAAAAAACGAAACATAAGCGATATAAATAACGCATGCATCGCAAGTTCGTACACTCTCCTTGTTACAATCCTGGCCTGCGGAAAAAATACCGCAACTATAGTTATCATAATGTGCTATTCCTAGCATATTTTGTGTGACTTCGAGTAAGTATTTGTAGTATGCTATTTAGAATTTACTTTACAATAATCATCATTCAGGTCTATACAACCCCTCCAATGATGAAGAAATTAGCAGCAATTTTCTTGTTATGACTTTTGTTCATAAATAACATTTTGAGTAGATTTACTTTTCATGACACAAAATCGAATTTGTCATAAGGGTAACTGTCTGTCTTCATTTATTGTGTTGACATATTGCTAGGCAGGGTGGAAAGACGATGTTCACGGGCTGAAGCAGTCACATGATCATGCTGGCGCTAAATTTGAATGAAGAGAAACAAAGCATACAGGTTGCCATTGGTAATATATGTTATTGACGAACACACATGCGATAACATCGCAAACCACTACATCATGCAGATGAACTAAATATAAATTGTGAGGAATAAATACTAAAAAAAGTCCTTAATAATTCTATACAAAAAATTATACGCTTCATTTTCACTCCAATCTGAACAATTTTCGACATATTCTCGTATGTGCATGTTTGCTTACTAATTTTCTTATTTTTGTTATAAATTCATAGCTAAATATACACTAGGGCAACGAATAAGTAGTAAGTCTTTTCAACAAGAAAATTCCACTGCTTATCTCGTATTTAGTAAGCAACGGAATCTTAGGTTTTATTTCTTTAAATGTTACAGTTGTACCCTACACTTAAAGACAACTTGTCATAAAATTTTCAGTTTCCCGGCACTATTTATGATAGCGCAACTGTAATTTAACGTTTATCTTCCTTGGGCATTTCGCATATCAAACCGTTGATCAAGTTAAATACCGTAAAGTACCGGGGTGTGTTATAGTCATAGGGAAATATACGTTATCCTCGCGCGCCTTGCATTGTCAGTTAAATTGACAGCATGCACAATTACGTGTTATCGTTATACGTGTGAATCGTTCCGATTTCTTGATCTTTTATATACGTACGTGTATATATATATATACATATATACAGATATACATATATATACAAAACGTTGCGTGTCAAATTTACCCCAAGTTAATTCAGATAATAAGCAGCCTTTCGTTCGTTTGGGTGCCTATTTGCCTCTTCGCTCTCGAATGCAGTAGAACAATTGATACTGTTATGGGAATTTTATTGAGTTTAGCAGTCTATTGTGTTTACTCCAGTTTCATTTTACACAACACTGAATCGATAAAACATATGTAGGTACAAAGCAAAAATCGATTTTTAGGTGAAGCTGCTTTTATAATATTTTGATTATATTCCTATTTATGGTGTTAACGTTTTGATAACAACAGGTTGATAACTTTTGGTGAAGAGCGTACCGAAATATAATACCGCTTTATAACAAATGAAACGCCACATGTGTACATATATTAATACATTTGTTTAATTCCACTTATTTGTATATCGTCATTAATCTGAAGATTTCTTCAATACCGGGTGTTCAAGAAAATATACCAAAAACTATAAGAAGTGACAGTATGGCCAAATATATGCGTAAAATGTTCTGTGCTCAATAGAACAATAAATAAACGCCCGTATTCTTACCAAAACAACGATCTCTACGTTTAACCTCCAGGGTGCTAAGCTAGCAGAAGAATGAAATTTAGTGAGTGGGGGAGGGGGGGTTTCCTGTTAATAGGTTGTAATAACGCCACAATATTGTTATCCCGAAAGCCCGTATGCCAATATTGAAGCAAAAGGTGGATCAAAAAAAATACGCTTGGTATGTAGTTAATTAAAACCATTAAGAAAAGGGGTCCCGTTTACAGAAAACAAAAAGGTAAGCTCGATACAAGTTTACTGTACACAGTCTGTCTTAGAGAAAACGGAACTTTTTTAAAATAAATACAAAAGCTTAATATTTTGGTAAAATTCATTTATTTTATTCAAAGTAGTCGCCTTCGGCTTCAATACGTTTTGCACTGTGAATTAACATGTCGAATGAATTTTTAAGTTCATCTTTAGAGATGTCCTTCAAGATCCCTGTCGACGTTATTTAATGGCTTCAACATCAGCATAACGCTGTCTTTTAATCGGCAAATATAGTTTTGAGAATAGAGAGAAATCACAAGGGGCCAAATCCGGTGAATACGGTGAATGGTTGCTGATTAAAACGCCATTTGCAGTCAGAAAATCAGTAATAAGCATCGAGCGATGAGGTGGTTCATTATCATGTAACAAACACCAGCTACCATTTTCACGATATCGAGGACACACACAACGAATACGCGCCATACGACGCTTCACAACACCAAGATAATATACAGCATTGCCTGTTTGACAAGTTGGTACAAACCGTGCACTATGCCTTCGAATCATAAAAACAAATCAATATTATCTTCACTTTCGACTTCCCCAAACAGCTTTTTTTCGGTCTTTCTTCACTCGGATGCTTCCATTCAGAGCTTTGACGCTTCGTTTCTGGATCATATTGAAACCACCGCGTCTCATTGCCGGTTACAATAGAATATCTGAAGTTGTCCTTTTTTAAGTCTTTAATCTAGTCTGTACAATGTTGAACTCGGAGCAATTTTTGATAATCGGTTACTTTGTGTAATACAAACCCGGCATGTATCTTTTTCAGTTCCAAATGCTGTGTCAAAATGCGATGAATTGAATCTTTGGAAATATTTAATTCCATTCTCACGTATTGCAATGAGAGTTTCGGCTAATTTCTGATAAATTCATGCACAAGTTCGATGTTACTTTCAGTAGTCACAGATTTTTTTGCACCAGAATGTTTTTCGGCTTGAATTGTTGCATTCGCTAGCAGAATAAGATATATTTTATATGCTATTAACCGTTACTCTGTGGTAATACATTATTGATTAAATAAACAAATAAAATTCTTCTGTCGTTTGACGGTAACCGTTGGAACCTAGCAGCGTACGCTTTAAGACACTAAGTCAACGTTCACCACCCTAATTACTGTCGTAAATCGCAGGGTGTTGTGAAATTGATTGGTGACAGTTAATAATAATATGTAAAAACACAAGCAATAAAATAAAACTATTTAACACTTATGTACAAGTGTGTTTTTGATTCAATTTTAAATTTCGCGATATACGAAATCGTTGTTTGTGAATGACTATTTAAACTGGAGAAAGCGATAGGTCTCTCTCTGTGGTTATTAAAATCGTTGTATGTCATACGACTGTTTGTTCTATTCTGACTCAAAATAAATGCCTTCGCATTTAATAAAACTCGCTTACAATAAAAATAATTATTAAAGTTTAGATGCCGTTTTAAGAATATTAAAAAATAATTCAAGTGAGTAATCCCAAAGCTAAAAGATACATTAGGTACAATAAGGGTAATAAATCTCAATATTTTATTACATACTTTGAGACCTAATAACAAAAGGAAAAAACAAGTATACAAAAAAGAAATGAAAGGAACATATTCAAATTATAAAGTTTTACTATGTGTTCCAGTACACTAAAGAAATGCGCGTCTTTGACCCACCGGCATGAATTATTAAGAACTAGGAAATGCTGTCTAAGTGCATCGTAAACTGATAGAAAGTTTCAATTGTCGAAAACACATAAACAGCTTATGCCAATAAACTAATATTCTAAAACGTAAAAATTTTAATATTTACAATTAAGACAATCCCAATGTAATTTTTGATAGTTTGAAACTGTTTCTTTTACGGTTGGGTGTTTAAATAATGTTTATTTTATCATTTCAGTAACGTGTCTATAGATATTTTTTTAAGTACACATAAATAAAAGTTTCTCTAATATACTTTTCTAAAAATTTTATACATTTCTATCATGAGCGTGCCTTGTACGTATTATAAATTCAATTGAACTAACTTGATGTTCTTTAATATATGTTATTTTGTGTTGGTAATATTTTCAATAGTATTATTGCGCATATCATAATGCTAGACTTCAAATGGAAAATGTTTATATTAAATGCATGAACATACTTGTATCTATTGTAGATACACGTGCTATGTCATCATGAAATAAATGATTGATTGCAAATATTAAATGTGACATTTGATATATGTCTCATATATATGTACATACATATGTATATGTATACAAACATGTACATATGTTCAATTTAAAATGTCACCCCACATCTACATACATTCACCTATAGATGGATGTATCTATGGTAAAATATAACACTAAATTCAACAAATCAATAAATATACACATAATAAAGAAAACTATATATATATATATATATATATATATAATACCTATAATAGTTCCAAATCATACTATCAAAATTTTACATATATGTAGGTGTATACATATAGTACGTGATTTGTGGATATGTGGTTAATATCCAAATTTAATTTTTAAATGTTTATATACATTTATCACGAAACACAATTTGTTATGATCCCAATCGATGGAGTAGCGGCCTATTTATCTTATTATAATTGAGTTACTTATTTAAATTGGTTTTCTATATACATATACATATGTAAGAGGGAATATTTGCATTACTTAAAAGAGAAGCGTTTGCAGAACCCTTTATTTTAAAGTCAAATATTTGAAACATTTTTCCTGTTTCTCCGTCTTACAAAAATGCAGAACTCACCAATTCGTTAAAATAAACAACCACAGTAGCTTTAACTTCATTATTTGTTTGAAACTGCTAACTTGCTATTTTTTTAAGCATGTAAAATAGGTGGTAATTTTATGGTGCTAGATCCGATGAATAAGGCAGGTGAGCCAACAAATCGAAGCCTAATTCATTAATTTTTACCATAGGAACAAAACTTCTGCGAACTCGTACATAGTCTTGGTGAAAAATGTTCTTTTTCTTGGCTAAGCCAGAACGTTTTTCATTATTTTTTGTTTTACTTTGTCTAAAATACTCACGTAATATGTGCCTGTGTTGATTCAGCCTTTCGAAAGACAACCCATAACAAAAGTACCTATTGAATCACAAAAAATGTCAGCCAATACCTTTTCTACAAGTGGAACGGTCATTGTCTCTTTTGAGGTAGAAGAATAACTGCGCCGCGACTGTTTAGATTGCTGTTTTGTTACAGGCGTATAATAAGAAATCGACTCATAAAATATATCTTGTTTCCTAGAAAATGCTGTTTAAAGATGTTTACAGTCTCCGATATCTCACACGTTTTCAAGCGACGGTCTTTAATTTTGTTTCCTCTATAGAAGAGATTTCTTAACGAATAACCACTAGAATGCTTTTGCTTCGCCATTTTAAAGTTAAGTATTTTTCCTATAAACAGTACCCTAATTTTGTCCCAGTAATATATTCACTTCGCATTGGACTTTCCAATTTACCCACAACATGTAAGAAATTTTAAAACTGCAAGGAAAGAACCTTCCATGGGAAAGACAAGCCAGTTAAGAAAGAACAAACCAAGGTTACATACAAAGGGTACTAGGAAAGTTTTGCAATACTGCTTTGTTTATTTAATTTTTTCAAAGTAATTTTCTCTACACTCAATACACCTCTCCATCCTCCGATCTTTAAACCAATTCTGCCAAGTTTCACTAGGGAATAAACCACACTCCCAAACCCGCAGAAGGTTCTCATCACTGCAAAGCCGCCCCCTTTTAGCATCATTTGCACATGCGGGACCAGTGCAAAGTCGCAGGGAGCAAGATCTGGACTGTAGGGAGGGTGCCCGAGAAGTTTCAATCCTATCATGGTCAAATATTCGGTGCGGGCTTCGTCGCGGTGAGCTGAAGCATTGTCGTGATGGAGGAACCAGGTGTCCTTTCTTGACTTTGGCCGTAGGTTCTTCATAGATCCAATGACTTTAGGCAGGCACTGTTCAGTATACCATTCAGCTGTAATTGTCTTCTTTGTGTCCAAAACGACGCGTTCCACAATTCCACTCGATTTGAAAAATACAGCTATCATTTTCTTCTTTACGAATCGGAATTTTCTGACAATTACGGGTGTGTCCTCATCATCAAAGACCCAAACTTTGTTTTGAGCTTTGGTCGGCATATCGTATTAGTACAGCCAAGTCTCGTCACCTATCACGATGTTGTTCACATACCGAAATTGTCCCTTATTAAACTTTTTTAGCATCTCCCGGCACCAAGTCACACGTCGTGTCATCTGCTCTTCAGTCAGTCGATGTGGCACCCAGAGAGAACAAAGTTTCTTCACGTGCAAATGATCATACAGAATCGAACGAATTGCTGGTGCATTTAGTCCTGAAGTACCCTCTATCTGTTGGTAGGTCACTCGCTTGTCTTCGTCAAGCATTTTCCTCACAGTAGTAACGTTTTCCTCCGTAACTGACGTTCGTGGCATTCCCGGCCTCTCAGCATCCTCCACAGTTAAATTTCCCCTTTCGAACTCTCTATACCGCCTGAATATCGTTGAGCGATGTGGACAAACATCACCTAGTGCAAAAGTCATTTCTTCGAAGCACTGGTCTATGTTTAAACCACGCACGGAATTATAACGGAAAACTGCCCTTCTCTCATTTCGCGACCACGATGCCATCGTAAGCACTTTACACTCTCACTGCTAATGAATAACTGAGCCCATCGACATAGCGCGGCGGCTACTATGTACTTATGAACATGTCTCAACATGAAGCAACAAGCAGCTTCCTACAATTCATTGTTGCGCCATATTGCAAAACTTTCCTAGCACCCTTTCTACACATTTAGAAACAAAGAACTATGAGAGTCAACCTCGTAGAGAATCTGATGTTCGACAGGTGAGCTAAGTGGAATTTCTAAAACTAAAACACAAAATCTGCTGAAACAGGTTCAAGATTACGTAAAGGAGGCGAAATTCAACACGTTTATGCGAAGACGTAAGGAGCTAAATAGATCTGAAAACATCGCAATTAGGCTTTATGAGTACCTCGACAGGTCTTAAATCAAATAAATTACATCCATCCGATTTCTCTTGAGCTGTCCAAACCATTGTTGGAATCTCTAATACTAATCGAACTCTCTCCATAGTGTAAATAATTTCGTTTTCATACTAATTAATAACAAATAAAGAATTAAAAATATAAGTGAAGTCATTCAAAGCGAAATGCCTTTAAGAAAAGTGTATATTCCACTATCAATATTGTTATTTTCAAGTTTCTCGTAAAGAAAAAAGAGCATAATTCGTGAGCTCATGGAGCATTTATCGACTTCTGACAAAGTAAATAGAAGCAAAGATACAGGAAATCATGAACGAGGAAGGTGCCCCTGATCTAACCAACTGTACATCTAATCCGAACATTAAAGAGACTTCGTAAAAGAGCAGAGATAATTATTAACGCAGAAGGGAAACACAAACGTATGTGTAATTAGAAATTTCGCAAGGCTTTAGACTTAGCTTGCCGACGATTTCCTTTTACATAAATATCGTCAATGTAATTACAAAACGAAAATTTAAAATATGAACAGATATTGAACTACATTAGAGTACCATTTCCACTTTTTGCAAACGAGCCAAGAACTATTCGGAATAATAAGAATTATTTTCTTTAACAACAAATATATTTCATATCCGTATTCTAAAATGTGTATGTGGACTTCTCATAAAATACTCTTAATATTAATTTAAATTTAACAATGTATGTACACGCTCAACAATACATTTTGTTTATTCAAGTAAACCTTGTTAATATAGCAAAATAAAAATTTTATAATTTCAGACAAGTTGTACATATAAATAAAATATCAAAAAGAGATAGAGAGATTAAATATAAATTAGGTTTTCGCATATATACCTACTATATTCCTTGCAGGATTATTTGTGGAATTAGTAATTAGAATGTCAGGAAAGGGTAAATTATTGTTAGTGTTAGTGTTCTCTTTGAATTATCCCATCTATTCCTTTAGAAAAATATTACCGGTGTTAAATATACCTTTTCGAATCAATTTAAATCAAATTAATTTTCTACAAATATGTTTCAGTTTAAAACATGAAGTAGTTTTACATTAATATAGTTTGTAAACAGTTTATTAATCTATTATTTTTATTTAGAAAAGATAAATATTATTTCGTGTTTTTTAAAATAACTCTGTCGGATACTTCTATTTTTCCTGTGTAAAATACAGCGTGTTTCAAAAAAATATATGTATTACAAAGTATTATTTTGTCCAAACTATCGATCGCTCCACCTCGTCTCGACTATTGGAGAAACAAATATATAGTTTATTTAATAGCCGCTAGATGTCAGTTGTCTTCTGTTTTCCTTGGTAACCGTCATATGTTTAAAATAGCTACTCCGCAGTGATTACAGTGAAAAGATGTTTCAGGTTGAGCTACCAAATTGATCCTCCGAATAGGTGGAACATTCGCAGATGGTATCGACAGTTTGTAGATACGGGATGTATATGTAAAGGAAAGAGTCCTGGCTGTTCTGGCCGCCCTCGTGTTTCTAAAGAAAATGTTGCACGAATTCAAACTGCTTTCCAACGTAATCCTTTAAAATCAAATCGGCGTGCCAGTCGGGAGTTACAACTGCATACAACAACAATTTGGCGTGTTTTAAGACGTCGGTTGGTTATGAAGCCGTTCAAGTTACACTTGTTACAAGCTCTGGGTCCTGATGACAAACGGAAACGTGTGGCATTTTGTAACGAGATTCATAATGCTATTAACAATGACAACACTTTCGTACAACGCATCGTGTTCAGTGATAAAGCGGCTTTCCATGTTAGTGGTCTGGTAAACAAATACAATGTTCGAATTTGGGGTCTACAGAACCCACACGCAGCCATTGAACATGTACGAGATTCGCCTAAAAGCAATGTGTTTTGTGCGATATTCCGATCATCTGTTTACGGCCCTTTCTTCTTTGATGGAAACACGGTTAACGGTCAGCAGTATCTCGCTATGTTAAAAAACTGGTTGTTTCGTTTTTCAACAAGACGAGGCACCCCCTCACTGGAGTCGCCAAGTGCGTGAATATCTGAATGCAATTCTACCGAGCCGTTGGATTGGTCGTCAAAAAGCTGGTGATTTAGCATGTCTCAGCTGGGCTCCGCGGTCATCGGATTTGACACCCTATGACTTCTTCCTGTGGGGTTTCGTTAATGTACCACCACTCCCACAGAACCTTGAAGAGTTGAAGAACCGGATCCGTAATGCCATAACATCAGTGACGAAGGACATGCTTGCCCGAGTATGGGAGGGATTTGAGTATCGATGTGATATTGTTCGTGTCGCTGATGGAGGAGGTATTGAACATCTGTTTCATATTCGTCTTAAAGTTTAATAAATTAAATAATAAATAATTTAAATGCCCAAATATATATTTACTTAATTCTTGAACTAGTTGTTTTTCCAAACCAAGGGTTAAATAATGCTACATTCCAGCAAGACATTGCCCATCCTCATATTGCAGCTGTTACATTGCGATTCCTATACGAATACAACATCAATATTCTCAAATGGTCTGTGGGATATGATTGACGGGTCAAAAGAGCATCTCGTAGCTGTTATTCATTGGATGATTAGCAAGCATGCCAACTTCCTAATCCTCCAATGAGCAATTGTTAAAGGATGCTCTACAAGTTGCTTCACATGAACTTCCACAGGAGTCGCCAGAACATATTATTAGCAGCTTACCTGAGCAAATAGTAAAGTGCATTCGTTTAGGTGGAGGTGTAACCCATTATTATATTTTCTAATTAACTGGTGTGGCCTTTACTTAATGAAAATCCATAACAAAATTAAACACAAAAACTTAATTGTGTGATTTTAACAAAATAATAACAATTCTTTCGCCAAAACTGTGGCTTCTTATGACTAAAAGGTAAATCTAACGCAAACGAAATATATTCTAGCCAATTAAACTATTCTCAGGATGAAGATGATATACAATTACAAGGAAATAAGTTTAACAGTGGAGAATTATTCAAACATGCTTAGCCATTTAATAAGTTATTACATGTTTGTTTATTTCTATAATTTCAAGTAATGATAACTTTATTCCTTTATTTTCCGAATGTAGAATAGTGAATTCTGAATTTAAAGAAAAGTATTTAAACGTACTGCATAGTTGGAATCATTTTTGTTCTGATTAAAACTTCTTTTGTGTTCTGATATCTTTGTTTCCACAGATTTTCCAGTTTGACCAATATATCTTATCTTAGAGCAATCCCAACAAGAAAGCTTATAGAGTCCCAATTTACTGGATTTATTTATTTTGCTTTTGCTATTTTTAATTGATTTTTCTAGCGTATCGTTAGTTTGAAAGGCAATATCTACAAATACATACATCATGTTTCTTAAGTAACTTTTCTACTTGTTTAGATTGTGGGTCTATGTAACTTAGCAGATAATACCTATACTTGTTTGGTTTTTGTACCATATAGTCGGATATATCATTCAAAGGTCTTTTTTATGTTGTTGTTTACTTAGCAAGCTATCGATCGCTCTTATTAAACGCAATTTGTTTTATGATTGCAAGTGGTAAGGGGAATTGTTAAAGATCTGTGTATCATACAGGATGAATTATATACGATTCTAAACGGTTATTATTTTTAGATATTGTTAAATCTAGAAAGTTTAAAGTATCACTAACTTCTATCTCAGTTGAAAATTTTATATTCGAGTGTAAACCGTTAATAAAAGTGGAAAAGTTATTTAGCTATATTTTAGTACCTATCAAGCAGGCGAATATATCGACTACATATTTGTATCTATGTCAACATTGGAAATTCCTAAACAACCGGTAATTATGGATTTTATTTCCAAATAGGGCATAAAAATCTCTGCTAAAAGCGGGCTAATGGGATTACCCAAGACTAGACCTTTGTTGGTAGAAATATTTATTCTTCCATTATTAAATTGATTAATTAAATTGAAAATCATTTCGAGAGAAGCAAGCTGATACTGCCTTTAAAATTTGTTGTTTAATTACAGGATCTTCTTTATTTATAACTAAACGTTCATCGGTAATATTAATAACATCTCTAGGCGGAATGCTAGGAAATAAATTTTGAACGTCAACATAAATTAATGTACTCTTGCTATGTAATTTGAGGCTTTCTAATTTATGTACTAGTTGTAGGAAAGGGAAGGGAAGGATATCGGAACACAGAAGATAATGATGATTTCAACTACGTAGTACATTTAAATACTTGTAATCATTATTTTAACTCAGAGTTCACCATTCTGCATTCGGTAAATAAAGGGATAAAGATATCATTACTTGAAAATAAAAATAAACAAACAAAAAATATAATAATAAGTAGATTTGCATAATTCTCCACTATTAAATTTATTTCTTGGTAAGTGTATATTACTTGTGTAATAACGGGTGGCTGATCAATTTTGCTACATTAAGAAACTCAAATAACTTTTTGTAGAGTTTATGTAATTTATTTTTAGTAATTCATTTGAAAAATTATACATTTTTATTAAAGTAATTCATGAAGTTTTGAAAATAATTGAATTCAAATGGCCTCTACCCCGGGTGACACATATGCGACATCTTATAAAAAAGTTATTCATTACTGCCTGGAGTGTTGCAGCGGGAATTGCCTCAATTACCGTTCGAATGGATTGCTTTAAATCATCCAAATTTGTTGGGTTTCTTTTATAAACTTCTTGTTTGCAATAACCCCACAAAAAAAATCAGGTGCAGTGAGGTCAGGAGACCTGGGAGGCCAACAGAATGTGGAGTTTCTTGAAATCAGTTTATTGGGGAATTTTTGCCGCAATTCTGTCATAACAGGCGTGGCTATGTGACAAGTTGCCCCATCTTGTTGAAACCAAACAGAGTTGAAAGGGATTCGCTTTCAGCGTAATTCTGGGGAAAAAAACTCAACATCTTTAAGTAACGGTCTCCATTGACCGTAACAGTAAGACCGTTTTTTTCGAAAAAGTAAGGCCCGACAATGAACCTTGAAGAAACTGCACACCACACTGTGACGCGAAGTGGATGTAATTGCATCTGATGGAGTATATGTGGGTTAGAATTACTCCATATTCGACAATTTTGTTTGTTAACATTGCCGTTTAAATCAAAATGTGCCTCGTCAGACATAAAAATGCAGTTCAAGACGTTTTCATCCTCTGACGCCATTTGAATGATCTTCTCACAAAATTCTAAGCGAATCGGGAAGTCTCTTGGGTTTAGTTTGTTTGTTAATTGAATCTTATATGGAAATAAGTTTAAATCTTGGTGCAAAATTGTCTGCAGTGACTGTCTGCTGACACCCATTGGAGCAGATAAGCTCCTTGTCGAAACTCGAGGATTGGATTGTATGGCAGCAGCTACAGCAGCGATAGTTTCCTGCGTCCGAACTGAGGGATCTCGATGATAAGGCCTTGTTGCGATTGTGCCACGCCCTGCAAAATTCTTCACGAGCCTCATTATAGTCCATCTGCTAGGAAGAGTGCCGCCAAACGTGCGCCTATATTCTCTTTGGATGGAAACTACGGACTCTAAAGCGTGAAACCGTTGCACTATCCAAATTCTTGTTTCATTGTCCCAATTCTCTATTTTAGTTAAATTTAAAGATCAATCTATAAAATAAAATAAAAATGGAACAGGTTGGTTACACAGAAAACAAGTTATTACGTTTTTTTTTGGTAGCAGCTTTCATCAGCCACCCTGTATCAATAATAATATCAATTAATTAATTGTGTATATCACCTCCACCCTGAAAATAGTTCAGTTGACTAGAATATATTCCATTTGGTTTAATTTTATCTTTCAGTCTGAAGAAGCCATAGTGTTGGCGAAAAAATTGTTACTATTTCTTAACAAAGATATTTTGTGAAAATCACACAATTGAGTTTTTATGTTTAATATTAAATTTTCTCTATAAATGATACGAATTTTTCATTGAAAAATGTCATTTATTATTCTCAACACGATAAACATTTGTACAAAATTTGTCTTAAAAATATGTACTTTTACCGGGTGGTTCCTTTGTTGTCACATAGCGTATACACAGTCTGTTGCAGAAAAAATCGAACTTTTTTAAAATAGTAGTTCTTAGTGGAGCCGTCAATTAAAAAATCTATGCGTTGGTAAGGTAGATCTTTCACCAATGTTATGTTAAAATATCATGACATTTGCATCAATAGAAGCAGGTAAATTGCGCATAAAGTAATAGTGTGTATTTGGCAAAGAGCAAATATCAAATTCGGTTCTAAGCTCGGTAAATCGTTTACTGAAACCTTTAATTCGATGAAACAAGTATATGGTAATGCGTGTTTATTACGTACAAGTATGTATGAGTGGTATAAACAATTTAAAGACGGTCGTACGGATATAAATGAAGACGAACATTCTCGTGTAAAAAAATCTGTGACTACGGAAAGTAACATCAAACTTGTGCGTGAATTTATTAGAAATGAGCTGAAATCCTCACTGCGATATGTGGGAATAGAATTAAGTATTTCCAAAGATTCAATTCATTGCATTTTGACACAGCATTTGGGATTGAGAAAGATTTGTGCAAGGTTTGTACTACACAAGGTAATTGAATACAACATTGTACAGACTTGATTAAAGACTCAAAAAAGGATGAAAACTTTAGGTATTCTATTGTAACCGGCGATGAAACGTGATGGTTTCAATATGATCCAGAATCGAAGAGTCAAAGCTCTGAATTGAAGCATCTGAGCAAAAAGAGACCGAAAAAAAGCCGTTTGGAGAAGTCAAAAGTGAATACATTGTTGATTTGTTTATATGATTCGAAAGGCATAGTGCACAAAAAGTTTGTACAACTAGTCAAACAGTCAATGCTGTATATTATCTTGGTGATATGAAGCATCATTTGGCGTGTATTCGTCGTGTGCGCCATCAATATCATGAAAATGGCGTTTGTTACATGATAATGCATCATTTAATCATTCGACACTTATCACTGACTATCTTACTACAAATTAGATTCAAACCATAAACCATTCACCGTATTCACCAGATTTGGCCCCCTGTGATTTCTATCTATTCTTCAAACTACATTTGCCGATGCAAGGACAGCGTTATGCCGACGTCGAAGCCATTAAAAAGCCGTCGACAGCGATCTTGTAGGACATTTCTAAAGATGAACTTAAAAATTCATTCGATATGTTAATTAACCGTGCAAAACCTTGTATTGAAGCCGAATAAATGAATTTTACCAAAATAGTTAGCTTTTGTATTTAAACGGAATCTGAAGAGATTAATACTGAATTGTTTTTAAGACTTCCCGTCCAAATTCGTTGAGTACAGAAGCGACTGTTAGTAGATGTTTTTAAAATGTTATTTTTTAAAATATTTAATCGTATTGTGTATGTCAAATGTACTTAGAACTCTATCAAAGCTTCTTGTTTTAAATTTTATCTTTTTCATTATTTCCTTTTCTATCTTTATGACGTGCCCGTATCATAATACTGTACAATTTCAAAGATAAAATGAAAAGATTACACCAAAATTTTTAAGTTGTAACTATAGAATAAATATAAAAGCGAATTTTACGAAACGATTGCCTATTTTCAGTGTTTTAAACGTTGAGCAAGTTCAAGTTGCACTGCAATACGTGTGTTTACTTATTAATTATACCCCAAGTATTATTCAACTATATTTAGTTCAGATATCGTTATTAATTTACTTATTTCAATAAAAATTACAATTTATAATTATACTATAAACTGTTAGAAGTTTAGATATTTAATGGACTTCCGTGTTTGCATTAACGATGTAGGAATAATTTTAGTTCAGTAAATGTAGGAGAACTTATATCTAACATTAACTTTCCCAACCCGCCGACGATCTACGGTAGCTTGTTCTAATGGATTTATTCGATATTTTGAAAAGGTCTGTTTACATTTTCATTCGTAATTAAACGATGTAAAAAACATTAAGTACGGTGCTATTCGCAAATACGAAGGGATTCACAAGATCAACATTTAATTAGATCGTAGTTATGATTTATTGAAAAAAATAATCGCCTTAAAAGTGCAAATTATTTACACGCGGGAATTTGTATATGTATTTACATTCGTGGGTGGTATTGGTTCTGGCCGAGTAAAGCGTAGCGTATCAAAAGTAAAATGGAAATGTTTCCATCTCAATTCTGTAACACAACACGCACGATTTTTCTTCTACTTCATGTTTTGGACTTTCAAATCCGCTGGGAGCAAAACGTTGACTTTACGAAGTTTTTCAATATTTTTCACGGCCCTCCGTTTACTTCCATACGACCTGAGTGTTTATCTATTATTTAAGGTAAATATGTTTAATTATTTCTTAACATTTGTCCATTGGTATATAATCTAGTTTAGGAAATCTTTTCGCATTTTTCTTGGCAATCGCCCAACATTCACGGCTTTAAAAATTGTAGTTTTTACGGGAACATCGTATACTTTGTTTTTCCCTAAAAATATTTAAATAATATATGAATAGGAATTCATAATTACTTTTATTTTAAGGTGTTCATATACATAATTAGTTGTTTAATAATGCGAGATTCGAAAAAGAATACTACTCGTTTTAAATACATATATTTTTAAAATGCAGGTTACAGAAGTACACAGTTTATAAACTTTTATCTTAACTTTTAGGATGAAACTTTTATGTTGCAAAACGGTGCGTCTCGATCGGCTATTTTCTTCGGCCAAACATTCTTTATGTAACAAAGAGAAGAACATAACGTTGAATTCTATTTACATACTTCACGTTTTGTGTTTCTTTTCAAATTCCCTAAATTCGTGGATTTACGTATACTTTGCTTTTCAAATATGTCCAAAGAATGAAATGCGGAATTGAAAGATGTGTTGATTTTGATCTATCAAAGTGAGTAGTTCCTTACTGAAACCAATATCTTTCTACTCTGAAATTATGGGAAAAAAATATTTGAAATAGTTACTATATCGCATAGCACACAGAGTTAGCGTCTAATTAACTAAGTTTTTTATTGGTAAAGTAGCTATACGTTTTACAGCTATATAAAATCTACTGAATTTTACAACGACTAAGGTTAGTCATAACAATTTTGTTTAATGAAGTTACTGTTAATAAAAAAAACACTGTACGTAGTCCAATTATGGAGTGCGATCTTAGTACATCGCTACAGCGATTAGTTATATTGTAGCGAAAGAGATTGCGTTACTGCTGATTATTAGAAAACGCCGATTTGTTGAGGACGTATACAAGTTTACAAAGGATATTCCAGACTTAAAATACGTTGATATAAAGACATACTCAATGTGAGATAAACCTTTGGTTTGCCGGGGAATTTAACTATAAAAGAACACAAAAAGTATACAATATTAGTATTAAAAAAGTGGTAAAGAAGTTTATTATGACTGATTTAATTTTTATGCTAACTGTTTGTAATTTACCATTTGCTTTACTTGCAAAAAATGAATTAGTTTAATTTTGGAGTACATACAATCTCAAATGGAAGTTACCATCCCGACCAACATTACAAACTCATGCGGGATCAAATTGGAAACAGTATTAAATCCGAATTATATAGTAAGATAACAAGAAGCTGTGGTTATGTGATTATGAATGGATGAAACCACAGACTCTAGAAAAAATTCTTTTATAAATGTTTTAGCGCGAACACTGAAATCTGTTATTAGCTACTTAATTATTATTACAATTATTTATTTATTATTTATATTAATTAATATTAGAATAATGTACTAGCAAAGAAATTTTGAGGATAACGCTAAATACAGTGACAAAATTTCATCTCATAACAAAGCAAGTGTTAATGACTAATGATGCCACAACAATGCTTCGCGTGGGTCGTTGTCTTAAAAATATGTGTAGTAACTTAATATAAGTAGCGTGTAAACAATGTTTTACATCTTATAATATGAATTATTAGAAATTGTTATCCAGAAGTAAATTAATTAGGAGAAACAAAAGCTGTGTTTCTTAAACCTTCTACACCAATTCAAGAATCTCACTGGCAATATTCCAACGTCCCCCAATAACCACAACCAATTATTAAACGTTGAGGACCATAGTTACAGACAGCGTTTTATTATTTTGAACATTTTCGAGCATTTAATTTTACAATTACAAAGGAATAGTTGAAGTACCAACAAATTGCAAAATTGTCGTTAACTGACTTAAACACCTTAAGTGGCATGAAAAATTATAAATTCAATAGTGTTTTAAACAAAGATTCGGACTTCATCTGAAAAAAAAACGTGGCTATAATAATAGTGATTCTACAGATTCCTTACACAACTTCAAAAGTTATTTTAACTAATCAAGTATTACATCACCAGATGTGAAGTGATAGTTTTCTTTGTATAAGAATATTTTCTCATCGCGGTAAACATCGCTTAGTGAAACACTATTGGAAACATATCAAATGCGGCGGGTGTATAGCCGCATCTACCATTCAATTAGATAATATTGCGCAAAGGTGTAAGAATATTGTACATACTACTACGTATATGACGCGGACGTCTATTTGGCAACTCTACTTTCCTATTATACATTACTACTCACCAACCATATGGTGGACTTATGCTAAGAAAATTGATGAATTATTAACTTATTTTTCAAATCAAAGCAGCCGGTACACTATTAACTAACTCACCACTCTTCAATTGAGGTAATTACAGGTCATAGATGGAAACAAGAGTGCTCCGATGTGATATTATGCGGGCATACTACGCTGGCATATAAATGAATCTAAGATCGAAGATGGTATTGCAAAGGTTTGGAAATAACTAATAGCTTCCTTCTAGGCAAGTACACGTCTGTATTGCAGTCAGAGGTCTATACAATTTTGAAAAATGTGAAATAAATTAACAAGAGAACTTGCTCACATAGACGGATTCACATTCTTAGCGATAGCCAAACTGCAGTAGAAGCATTGTAAATCCATAATATCGTATCTGTGCTAGTAAAGGAGTGTCTTGAAAATTTGGAGAAATAACACTAATATGGGTGCTGGGACACTGGATGATAGGATACTTATACTGGACGAGCTTAAATGCATTACCTGGAAACAAATGCGTAGATAGGCCAAAGTTCCATATAAAACTTACTATTGGAACAACAATAAGTACGAACCAGGCAAAGCCTTTAATGGTAAACCAAAACCTAAAAAGGCTGAGGAATCGTTTTCGTTAAAAAAAACAGTAACAACACAATACCTCATAGGCGATGCGTCTGCAAGACAATTCTTGATAAAATTGGCAGATATAATGGAGAACCTAGTTGCAAATTAAGTAACAAGGCTCCAAAAGTAGTCAGCCATATTTTGGAGGAACGCCAAGCATCGGATCATAAGAGAAAAGTAATCTTAAAAATCAATCTTAAGCAGATAGGCCAACATATATTAACCGATCTGTCTGGGATCTATACAGGTTAATACAGATTAATGGACAGATATATTAGATTGGATGTGCAGTAGAAAATATTAAGGAAATCGAAAATAAACCATATTAAACAAACAGTGCCTTGGGGACTGTCATGACCGAACAATCTCCAATGAAGGAAAAAGAACTCTTTATTTCGCAAACTGTCATAATATTTCAGGACTTACATTGAACTTACTTGAAAACAATATTTAAAAATATATGGGAAACGGAAACGTTTCAAGTTCGTTAATTAATTTACTTATTCATTCTCGATGTTCTTATATATTTACAAATTTAATGTGATTTTTACTCCTATAAATTTAACTCTAGCTGCAAATGTATACGCAAGAAGTTCAAGAAAACAAACACCTGCACTTGGCAAGGTATCCATTTTACCTTCATCATGTTCAAAATAAACAAAATGACTGTATCGAATGAAATTACCTTGCCGATTTTCATTTCTCTTGCCTAAAGTTTAATTAGCATTCCTCTATATAATAGTTACTGATTTGTACACAGAGAAATATATTTATATTCCTTTGTTCTTTGCGCTTCATGTCTCTCCCATGTCTATTCTCTTTGTATTTCAAAGTAAAATTGCTTTTTGGTAGGAAGCTATTCAATATGATCCTACCTTGAATTACAATATCAATTTAATCTTTTTTTTAGTTTCCTCCGCATGCAGTTACATGTATATTAGAGTTCTGAAGAAGTCTGATATAAAAAAAAATTCAATTAGCTAAGAAGATATTTAAATACCTGTTTTTTTGTATATAACAAATTTTAAATGCTTCGTTCTAAGCAAGTGTATAAAAGATTTTTATTAACACTCCTCCGAAAAGATTCTAGTGCTTTTTCGAAATGTTTGTTATTTATTGACATCAGACAAGAATCTTTAATATACTGTTTATTACAAAATATATCTTCATTAACTTTTGGAAATTTTAATCTATTGTAGTTTATTAATATTCTAGAAATACTACTGCAATACTGTTGTTTCATATATAATAATTTTAATAAATTTCATTTCGTAAATGACCATCTTGTATTAAATAATATAATAATAAAACAGAATTGCATTTAAAGGAAATTATATTGTTAGAGATTAGTCTCATGTTGTTAAAGGACATCCATCCAGACACGAAATTTTTAAGTGTAACAATTAATTATATGTGTAATTGGAAAGATCATATAGAGACTTATGTAAGAAATTTAGTCCTATATGTTTTGTTTTAAGTAGATTTAGACGTAAAGTTGATTTCTCTGTGCTCAGAATGTATTATTTTGCCTATTTTCTTTCAGTTATGATGTAGAGCAGGTATGGGTAACCTTTGACATGTTGTGGACCAAACTTTAATGTGCAAATACGCTCGCTGGCCGCGTTTAAAAGTAGTGCATTTTAAAGTAGTGTTTTAAAGTAATGTTCATAATTTTTAGCGATAGATATCAGATATGAAATCTTACAGCGGGCCGGTGCTTGCCCACATATGATGTAGAGTATTCAAGCGTGGGGTTTGTCCACACATATGATACTAGTCTTTAAGAAAACACAAACGAGCAATGCGCATAAGGACACGGAATTCCGAGTGATCTAATTGTAGGAATATAATACTAATATTCTTATAATAAACTAAAAATTATAACTCTATTGTGTGTCTACATTTGGGTCTTTCCTTTTATGCTAGAAAGACGAACTTCGATAAGTGGCTAAGGTTAAACAAGAATTACTATACTAGAAATAGAAGAATAATCGAGGAAAGCAGACGTTGAAAGATGAAAGGAGTGAAGAGATGCACTATACTTACTATTTTTAGGGACCTTATATCATGTCCTTCAAGTTAATAATAACGAATGATAAAATAACGATTCCTTAAGGGCTTTCCAATAATAATGATATGATTTTGAAATGAAATATCAGCAGACATGCTTAAAATGTTGTAACTGTCACTAGTTGTTGTTTGTATTTAGTATATTCTGGCAATTTATCAAGGCTAAATACAAACTTCAAGAATATTTGGTTATTAGTCAAAAATTCTATGAAAATAGACGTTCTTTTGTGGAAAGAACGTGCACTTCGCGAAAACTATGGCCCAAATAGTCGCCCTTCTTTGTTTGTTATTCGTTAAATAATTGAAAAATTTGATATGGATTTTAGTCTTCACTATAACGATAATATAGAGACACCGGTCAAAAATACTATGGATAATATCTAACACACCTTGAAACAGTGTTATTTGTCAAAGACATGATCAAAACAACAGTATAAAGCATTATGATAAGCTGAAAAGTCATCATAATAACCTTCTATACACTATGTTAAAACCACAATAGAAGAAGAAACAGAAGACTAAAAAGAAGGCAGCCAGCAGATTTGCAAGAGGCATAAGGATTCAGCATATAAAGAGGTACTGTTTCTTTAGATGAATTATTATAGGATAGAATAGTTGTCAACTTATTAGCACATAAAATTATTGCAATTTTGATTGTATAATAAAAAAATATATGACAGTCTCGTTCCCATAGCAATTAATTATCTGCTGATGACGACAACTTAGTTGTCGAAATACGTGTACAAAGTACGAAAACTAATGTGGCAAGGGTTTATATATCAACCATAAGTGATTAATTTAATCAACCACAGTCTCCATCAAATTTACCTACCGTTGCTTTAGCGAAGTAAGTAACTTATTATATAGTCTTAAACTAACACAATTTGAACTCCTTTCAGTCAACAGTAAACAATGTTTGTGATAGCAGTAAGATTTGTATCGAGAATGGTAGCCATGCTCGAAAACTTTATCTTCAAACAAATGTTCGTATTTATAAATAAAAATATTAAAGTTTGAAAAATATTTTTGGCAAACGCAGTTAAAATATTATTTGTCTTAAAATAACCTCTGCAAGGATGATTATTATTAAGATGTAGCATCGTATGTAAAGTTTTCTTTTGTAAGACGAAAACACGATTCAATTCATTATCGCCAACCCAAAAGATGATAGCAAACTTTAGGTGTGTATAACAAACACCAAAATAAATTACGCGCAGTACTTCTTTACTAACAGTATCAGCATCAGACACAAAATCAGAAAGAACTGATTTTTACAAACTTTATCAACATGAACACTCCACTTGGAACACGTGGATAGGTAAGCCGAAAAAGGTGATTATTAAGAGATAAAATGGACGATTATTATATTTTTTCCATTTTGAATGAAATTCTATTCGTTTTATTATGATTAATGCGAAGATTGTTCAAATTAAACTATCGTTCAAGGTTGAATATATATTTAGAACTAACATCGACGACCGTCCCAAGTTAACCGTTAAAGTTTTATTTTCATTCAAAGAACCTTCAACTACATAAATGTTATTAAAGTTATAAAAAGTAGATGACCCAAAATGCTACCCTGTGGTACACTACTACATATAAAGGCTTCACGATCTTCACAGTGTGTTTTTATAAGACAAATTGCCTCTAGCTCCAAAGAGTTCGAATTTATAAGTTAATTTGCATTAGTAATAAAATATATGATGTCAAATAATGCTGCTTTAATATTTTTACCTCTAAGGAAACCAAGCTAATGATTATTTATAAAGAATTTATACAGACGGTCGTAAACCACTTTTTCAAACACCTTAGAGAAACTTGTTAACAGATTTATTGGTTTATAATTATATAAATTATTAACATTTCCTTTTTGATACAAAGCAATGACAGTTGCACGTTTCGAATAAGCCGGAAAACGTCCGCACTCAAAAGAAAAATGTATGATGTGACAAAGATGTGCTACGTAACATTCAGGGCATTTCTTTAATAAAAAAAATAGGAATATTGGCAAGACCGTAAGACTTAGAGTTCTTCAGTGATTTGACTATGGATAGTAACTCCATTTCGCAAGCAGGGAAAAAACTAAACGTATAAGGATTTTTAGATGCAGCATAAATTGTCTTTGGTTTCGGCGTTGTATGTAGAGTGTTCCAATAGTAAAAATTCTATTGAATTCTTTCGCGAATCGTTCTACGTCGTCCCTGTCCGGCAATAAATTATCAGTATGTCTACCGAGATAGTTATCAGTTATTTTCCAAATGTCTCTGCTTATATTTGATGAATTAAGTAATAATTCATCGTTTTCGTTACGCTTAAATGCATTTATTTTATTATAGTATACTTTTTTTATAAAAATAGGTAATCGTTGTTGTAGGTTGGAATATTTTGTAATATAGAAACAAGGTGTTTCAGTTTATTATGTTTTGGGAATTTAATTTGTGGTTTTTAGAGGAATCTTATTAAAAATATTGAAAATTGTTTATCTATATTATTTCGTCTATATACACATCATTCTAGTTCTCATCGCTAATATCTACCTTGAAGTCATTAATTCCTTTCTCGCTGTCTTAGTCTTATATCCTTGTGACCACACTTATTAGAAATGCTATTGCCAAAACCTGAAATGTCACTTGTGCCCTATGGTAAGCATTCATAATTGCAAACGAGAAGTCAGGAAAAGCATACAACAAGATGATGTTTCCTAAGCAGGTGTTCGTGATTTTAGAATATCTGGAAAGTTTCTGAAAGATATACTTGGCGTTGTAACACATAAGGAAGCTTGGCAAATTTCTGCCCTTGGAATTTTCAGTTAAAAAATCCAAGTTGAAGTCACTCGCTATAACTGTAGGAAGTCTTCCAGAGGAAAGATTTAAGAAGATTTTCGAATCTAACATAAAAGTCCTTAAGATCACGGATAGGAGTTCTGTATACATAGACTAGTGTGCACTTAATGTTACTGTGATAAATATCACTCCCACGATATTCAGTTACTATATCTGAAGCCAAATTGTTCACCAGGCTATTAGAAATATTCAGGGGGATATTTCGCTCTCTGGGCTTCCAAAAAAAGTGTTATATGCATCCACTAGCCAATTTTCGGATATTTTTAAATCATCAAAAAAGCGTCAAAGCTCTGAATGGAAGCATCCAAACGAAAAAAGATCGAAAAAAAGCAGTTTGGAGAAGTCAAAAGTGAAGACAATGTTGATTTGTTTTTATGATTTGAAAGACATAGTGTACAAAGAGTTTGTGCCAATAAGTCAAACAGTCAATGCTGTATTTTATCATGGTGTTATGAAGCGTCTTCCGAAGCATATTCGTCATGTGCGCCCTCAATATCGTGAAAATGGTAGCTGGCGTTTGTTATATGATAATGCATCATCTCATCGCTCGACACTTATCACTAATTTTCTAACTACAAATGGCATTTTGACCATCAACCATCACCGGATTTGGTTCCCTGTGATTTCTATCTATTCTCCAAACTACATTTGCCGATGAAAGGATAGCGTCGTACCGACGTCGAAGCTTTTAAAAAGGCGACGACAGCGATCTTGAAAGACATCTCCAAAGATGAACTTAAAAATTCATTCGACATGTTAATTGACCGTGCAAAATGTTGTATTGAAGCCGGAGGCCACTATTTGGTATAAAATAAATGAATTTTACCAAAATAGTAAGCTTTTGATTTTATTTTAAAAGTTCGGTTTTCTCTGCGACAGACTGTGTATAATCATATAAACATGAAAATTGAGTCACAGCTTTAATATTAGAAATTGACGATAACCCTATAATTGTTTTATTTCTAAAGATGCGATGTCTATTCCTGGTTACTTCTACAAATTCATTATTATGATTCATTCCGACAACTCTAGAAGAAAGATTAATCACCAGATTAGCTGCTTCTTTCGCTATTGTAAACTTATTCTGTAAATTAATACCTTTTACCACGGATAAGTATCCTTCATATTTCGATTTTTCGTTATAAACTGAGGTTTTTTTCTCACTTTTTAGAGGTTCGGTGACTCGGTTTATTGAGTTTTTCGGAATTGCTAATAAATAGCAACTTTTTCGTGGGAATGTTTGCGATCGTTAGTTTTCAGTTCCTTGTAAACCGTTTTTAATTTAGTGACTTCATCAGCTAAAGGATGGTTTTGTGTTTTTTTTTAAATTCCTTTGATGTAAAATAATTACATGTGCAGTTATTGCTGCAACTGCTTTGCTAACCTGTTCCGCAATAATTTTTGCAATTGTTGGTTCACGTAAAGGTGTTTTGTTTTCACCCGATTGCCCAATTGAATTGTGTGTCGGTGCATTATTTTCGCAGTTTTTACATGCCCAGATTTTCAATTTGTTGTTTCCTTTTATAGATATATAATCAGTAATTGTTAAATTTTCACATGCTAAATGAAATATAATCGTGGTATCTTCCTATACTTTTCGTGTACGCAGCACACTATATCGCCATCCTAGTCACTGAGTAAAGTTGTTATAAAACACAAAAAAATGAACGAATTAAAGTCAAATTTGACACATAAAAAAATGTTACTATTGCACATTACTAGGTAACGCGCAATTAGTTGTTTCTGTCATCACTAGGTAGATTTTTTTTTGGCTCTCCTCGTATAGTTTACCTTATCAACGAACTACACTAATTTGTCCGTATCCAATTTGTGAATGACCAGTCATGCGCATATTCTTAAATTGAAAAACATATTTGAAGTAATATTTTATCAAAAGAAATAAATCAAAGATTGAATTAATAATAATAATAATTTATTCGATCTAAAGTATGTCTATTTCTAATGACATTTACAACATTTTAAACATGGTCGCTATTTTATTTCAGAATCATTTTTACTGGAAAACCCTTTAGAAATCGTTATTTTTCCATTTGTTTCTATTAACTTGAAGGATATAATATAATATGACCAAAAAAAGTGAGCATAGTACATCTCTTCATTCCTTTCTTCTTTCAAAGTTTTTTTTCCCAGATTATTCTTCTATTTCTCCTTTTTCGTTCTTGCCTTCTTTTAAGAAAAATTCCCTTTATGTATCACCACTTGCTTTTAACTCGTATCGTAGAGAGGTTTCTAAGACTAATATATGTCAATGAACTATAAAACGTTTGTCCGGAAAAATCCGTAATGGAGATGACTCACTTGAAATTGAGCCTAGCGGAAGCCCAGTAACCTCTCTTCACTCCTTTCTTCTTTCAACGTTTGCTTTCCTAGATTTTTCTCCCATTTCTCCTTTTCCGTTATTGCCTTCTTTTAAGAAAAATTACATTTATATATCACCACACTCGTATCGTAGGGAGGCTTTTTTCCTTGACAAAACTTATAGACAGATAAAGCAAATCAAATCAAGGTATTACATCATGGCAACCCCATAGGCATTGTTAGAAAGTTAAGTATGGGGAAACTCCACAAACTTTCTCAGGAAACAGCGCGTTTTTTGCATTTAATAAGAAATACTTCAGCTCCTCAATAAGACACCTATTCGATTTTATAATACAGTACTCTAAGCTCGTCAATATTCACCATATTCACTAGATTTACCTCTTCAACTTCAACAGTTTCAAAGATTCATTTATTTTAAAACTATGATATTATAAATGAGAGGAAACTGTCTCCGTCTCTGGGATGAAAATGAAAGCATTAATGTCGCATTTAACTACTATGTAGAAAGCATTTCTGCCCCTAAAGTAACCAGCAGCGTGTACATATAAATGTCCATTGAAGTTATAATGTAATAGTCAACAACTATTCACAAATAAAGCTATAATTGCGACGAGTTTTCCAAAGTTCATCAGACATATAATAGCAAAATGTGATATTAGTGCTTTCAATTCGATTTGAGAGATCGATGTGTAATTCTCTCTCGTTTATACTATTTTATTGTTTCGATATTAATAACAACATCTACACGATGTTTCAGATTGCTTGATAAACCCTGGAATTGAGCGATACATGCACGTACATAACATTGTTGACAAATAATTGTTCGTTAATAAAAATTTGTTTTAAGTTTTACACACAAAATCGAATATTTTATATGCACAAATCTGATAATTTACTTTGAAATACCCAACGAAACACCTTTAAATGCTTTTATTAAATACAATAAATAATTTTGATTATTATTCTAATTTTCGTATTCCATATGGAAGTCTGTTTTAGTAAATACAATCAGCTTTTTTCCTAAATTTGCATATTTTTTCGATATTCTTGGCTTACATATGTTTAAATTCCGAATTGAGAATAAGTTCAGCCCGCAAAATGATAAATATTCTGGCTACTTAATGCACAAAATGGATTATTTAAATGTTTTATGTGTATATGGCTTTAAAATGGACATTTTAGTATACGTCTTACATCAAAAGGAAATCTTGGAATAACACAGTCCTAGTACTTAATGATCAAGTAGAGTTAATATCTACCCCGCTGGTTAATCTGCTTTTAGTAAAACCACCGTGCGGCACCACAGAATACATTTAGTTAATTAGGAATTTTGTAAGTATTCTATCCATAAAACGTGTTTCACATCAAAAAATATCTACTTGAGAATCTATTTTAAGTGACTTACATAAAAAATATTAATTGTAAATTGTAAAATACAGAAAATTAACAATGAAAATATAAATTCGAAAAAAATAAATAAAATTTGTTAATTGGCATTAAACACGTTGTAATTGTATTTAATATATTATCATTTACTAAAACAAATTTTAAAGTAAAAACACTTGTCGAAATTTAAAAAGAAAAACGGTAAAACACTAACGGTTTTATTAATTCTAACACTTCGTAAATTCTTAGAAATTGGTGTTATTTAAGTTTTTACCTAAAATACACAGTCTGTCGCAGAGAAAACCGAACTTTTTTAAAACAAAACTAAAAGCTTATTATTTTGGTAAAATTTCTTTTATTCAAATTAGTCGCCTTCGGCTTTAATACAACGTTTTGCACGGTCAATTAACACACCGAATGAATTTTTAAGTTCATCTTTAGAGATGTCCTTTAAGATCGCTGTCGACGCCCTTTTTAATGGCTTCGACGTCAGCATAACGCTGCCCTTTCATCGGCAAATGTAGTTTGGAGATTAGATAGAAATCATAGTGGACCAAATCCGGTGAACACGGTGAATGGTTGATGGTTAAAATGTCATTTGTAGTTAGACAATCAATGGTAAGCATCGAGCGATGAGATGGTGCATTATCATGTAACAAACGCCAGTTACCATTTTCACAATATTGCGCGCCAAAAGACGTTTCATAACACCAAGATAATATACACATTGGCTGTTTGACTAGTTGGTACAAATTCTTTGTACACTATACATTTCTAATCAAAAAAACAAATCAATATTGTCCTCACTATTGGCTTCTCCAAACAGCTTTTTTTTCGGTCTTTCGTCGCTTGGATGCTTCCATTCAGAGCTATAACCCTTAGTCTTTAAATCAAATTCAACCTTTCAGTAGACGATTTACCGAGTTTAAGATAGAACTTGATATTTGCTCTTTGTTCAAAATTCATTTGTTACTTTATGTGAAATTTCTCTGCTTCTAATGATGCAAATATCATGATATTTTGACATAATATTAGTGAAAATCTACCTTACCGACGCATATTTTTTTTAAATGTCACTAAGAATTACTATTTGAAAAAAGTTGCGTTTTCTCTACGACAAACTGTGTAGTGCCTGTTAAAATAGAAGGTATAAAAGATTTGACATTAAATATTACATATTTTAATTGCGAATGTATTGAAATTGTGTAACAAATACTATGAAAAAATATTCATTTCATATTTTTCACTGTCTCAAAAATGATTGAATTAAATTATTTAAATTAAGTAACTTTAAAACGAACATGGATAATAACGCACTGAATCCCTTCTATCAAGTATGATCTTATCCAATCATATAAAACTAATGAAACCCATAGTTTTCAGCTTATTTAAAAGGATTATATTATATATTACACAGGGTAACAAAATGAAAAAAAAAATTTGGTGCCGGAAATCTAACATCTGATTTTAGATGTTTTTAATGTGCTGAATCCAAAAATGCCACCAGATTTTTTCTTTCAGCTCTAGTTTTTGAGATACAGGTAACTTTAACTTCCTCCTTGGATATCCTTGTTTTTTGTGCCTTTGGGACAGCAGAGATAAAAATGAGCACTGGGTTAAAAAAAATGGCCTTCAAGAGATGTCATGATTCAAGGAAAACAAAACGTGATCAACGAACCTTTGGTTGCAAGAGAAAAAATCTTACTTCCGCCCTTGCATATCAAGCTAGGCTTAATGAAGCAATTTGTGAAGGCTTTAAATCGAGATGGAAATTGTTTTGGGTATTTATCACGTAAATTTCCTGGCATTAGCACGGAAAAACTAGAAGCTGGTATATTTGATGGTCCTCAAATAAGGCAACTTGTTAAAGATCCACAATTCACCACATCAATGAACGAGACTGAAACTAACGCTTGGTGTTCATTTGTTCAAGTAGTACAAAATTTTCTTGGCAATCATAAAGCAGAGAATTACGTAGAATTAGTGGAAACTATGCTTTCAAATTTTAATATTCTCGGCTGTAACATGAGTATAAAAGTTCACCACCTCCACAGCCACCTAGATCGTTTTCCAGAAAACTTAGGTGATTGTAGTGAAGAACAGGGGGGAAAGATTCCATCAGGATATTAAAACTGTGGAAGTTCGTTATCAAGGACGATGGGATAGCCACATGATGGCGGACTACTGCTGGAGCCTTCAGCGAGACTGCCCTAGTAAACTCCATTCTAGAAAGTCGTATAAAAGAAAATTTGTATGTGATTAGTGACTAATGTAATTATGTTATGTAAATTAAGTTTTTGCAATAAATACTTAAATCCATGTGTCTTTGTTTTTTAACTGTCAATAGTAATATTATATATTATAACAGTTATAACGTAAAATACATACACAATTTTTTTTAAAAAATTTCAAAAACTAGATCTGATAGACCAAATCTGAGAACTTTTTTACATTCTGCATCCAAAAATTACCCAGGAACAGTTAAAAAATCGCAGGCACCAAAATGTGTGTTGGCTTGTGTTATCAAAGGCTTTGAGTAGATCCACAAATAACTCAACTATATATTATTTATGCGATGTACGATGTACAGTAAGTTTCGTGCTTACACATATTTACGAAGAATAAAAACAACGAGTGAAACAAACAATAATCGCTGGTACCTCATTTGGAGAATAGGAAAGTTATTATAAAATTTCAAGAACCAATGCTATGGATTTAGATCATTGAAATGTAGTTCATGCTACGTGGCAATGTTAAACTAAAACATCTTGGCGTGGTTGTTGTGGTATATATGGCGTTAAACGAGACGATTTTATTTACAGATATATCGCGCAATCGTGTATTAGTTCATTCGAATTACTTCTAGAGTGCGTATTGTTAATTCAACTAACTGATTGAATGAACATAGATAAGCGAAAATACACGTTAAAAGGAATACATTAAATTATTAAGTATATACATCGGTATCCCGACTTGATATACCATCGCACTTTCGTAAAATTTGATACTTGCAATCTGAATTTAATGGTTTACGAAGAAGGAGATTGCAAACGACTCGTGGAATTAGCGAGGTAGAGAGAACATTTAAAAAATTATATATGATATTGGACTTGACCGAATTTATACTCACAATAAGTGTTTGTAATATTCCGTAAATTTTTATTTCTTACTGCCTTCTATATCTTGAACTGTTACAATTATTCTGCATTCAACCAGTATACATCAAACCAGCATACTAATGTACATATATATATTTTCTTAACTTTATATGCTCTTTGAGAAGTAAATTTTCACCTACTCATTTTTACAACATACTCAACAACACCTGGCAAGCAAGGCGAGTGAACTGAATCAAATATACCAGGTACCCTGAAAAATCATCTGTTACTGTAGAGTTATAATTTCCTTAGTGCTATGTTATCGAAATGAGTTAATTGCAATACATTACATTACGATGATCACATGAAATGAAATTATTAATGAACACTTAACAAAATTTAATAATGAATATATCAATAAATTTATTTAATGTGTCCCAATTAAATAAGCATCCACAATTAATTTTTATTCATTAAGAAAAAGATAAGGAAATACTAGCAAAGAAAGAATGTAATTTTGCCGAAAACAATAGAGATATTAAACTAAATTCTATTAATAAGGGACTTAAATTTGTAATTTCTGAAAGCAAGGTTTGCTGTGCCTCTTACTAATGGAACTTATTTATGTTTAAAGATTATTAAGTTTATTATGATAAATTTTCCGTATTCTTTATTAACAGAATTTAGTTTATTAAACCTATTATATCTGCTGACAAATTACGTTCGTTCTTTATTAGAATTATTTCAATTTATCTTTTTCTTTATTAATTGTTTATTAATATTTCTATTATGCGATCCTCGTAATGCAATGCAATTTACTTATTTTCATAAAATAACACTAAAACAAATTATAATTCCATAATTACAATAAGGTAGCCCGATTGTTTTATGTAACTACCTACAACGACGATGTCTACTTTACCAGATTTGGAATGTGAATGAGTTCATATGAGAATTAGCGGGAGAAGCACATGCGCATTGACTTTTTAAAGTATCAGGCATGCTACTATAGGGCAGCAAAACTGACGATCTCTTGTGATAAATAATCAACAGAAAGAATACCTTCAAAATTTCAAAGAATTATCGCCGTTGTTTTGCTGCTGGAAAAACTTGAAATTTTCGAAAAGGCGCTGGAGTCTTATGGCGCTATTCCATATTTTAACTTTCATCCACGGTTACATTTTAACAATTTCTCAAATCTACGTTAATTACCGATAAATTTGCTTTAGATCTAAGTTGCCCAAAGCGTTTTTGATCAGGCGCTAACATTTTGGATGTCCAATGAACATTTTTTTCGAAGCTCACTTCATAATATAGAATACCTTCAACACTGTCTACTGTAAAACCACATCTTTCGACTTTAATTTTGACACTAACCTTCTGATAATCGAGTACCGTAATAAAAGAAATCGACATTTTCTTTGATCATATCCATTTGCACAGTCGTCTTTTACACGTTCGTTTACAAGACTATTCTGAACTTAAAATTCCAATACTACTAATGAACGCAATGAATCCTCTCTGTCAGGTATGACCTTATCCAATGATACGAAACTCATAAAACCTATAGTTTTCACCTTATTTAGAAGGATCGTATTATACATTACACAGGGTAACAAAATGAACAAAAAATTTGGTGCCGAAAATCTAACATCTGATTTTAGATGTTTTTAATGTGCTGATTCCAAAAATGCCACCAGATTTTTTCTTACAGCTCTAGTTTTTGAGATACAGGTTACAGGTTAATTGACATTTTTTTCTGATAAAGGACAACAAATAAAGAGATAAATATGTACTTAATCGTCAAAATAGAAATCATGCCACAATCTATAAGTACACACATAAAGAACAATCACTTTTGAAAGTCAGTTTCCGACTTACGCTACATGTGATCTTTGTCTGATGGTGTTCTAAAGTCGCTAATAACTTCGGAACGAGAAGAGATACAATGTTCTGGTTTGAAGCAGCGTAACAATCATGTCACAATCTATAAGTACACACCTAAAGAACAATCACTTTTGAAAATCAGTTTCCGACTTACGCTACATGTGACCTTTGTCTGATGGCGTTCTAAAGTCGCTAATAACTTCGGAACGAGAAGAGATACAATGTTCTGGTTTGAAGCAGCGTAACAATCATGTCACAATCTATAAGTACACACATAAAGAACAATCACTTTTTGAAAGTCAGTTTCCGACTTACGCTACATGTTATCTTTGTCTGATGGCGTTATAAAGTCGCTAATAACTTCGGAACGAGAAAAGATACAATGTTCTCATTCATACATGAGTATAAAAGTTCACTACCTCCACAGCCACCTAGATCGTTTTCCAGAAAACTTAGGTGATTGTAGTGAAGAACAGGGGGAAAGATTCCATCAGGATATTAAAACTGTGGAAGTTCGTTATCAAGGACGATGGGATAGCCACATGATGGCGGACTACTGCTGGAGCCTTCAGCGAGACTGCCCTAGTAAACTCCATTCTAGAAAGTCGTATAAAAGAAAATTTGTATGTGATTAGTGACTAATATAATTATGTAAATTAAGTTTTTGCAATAAATACTTAAATCCATGTGTCTTTGTTTTTTCAACTGTCAATAGTAATATTATATATTATAACAGTTATAACGTAAAATACATGCACAATTTTTTAAAAAAATCTCAAAAACTAGATCTGATAGACCAAATCTGAGAACTTTTTTACATTCTGCATCCAAAAATTACCCAGGAACAGTTAAAAAATCGCAGGCACCAAAATGTGTGTTGGCCTGTGTTATCAAATGCTTTGTGAAGATCCACAAATAACTGAACCATATATTATTTAAGAGTTGTACGATGTACAGCAAGTTGGACAGAATAAGAAATCGACATTTTGTTTGATCATATCTATTTGCAAAGTTGTCTCTCACACGTTCGTTTACAACTATTCTGAACTTAAAATTCCAATACTACTAATGAATAAATTAAATTATTTCAATCGAACAACTTCGAAACAAACATGGATACCAACGCAATGAATCCTCTCTGTCAAGTATGACCTTATCCAATCATACGAAACTCATAAAATCCATAGTTTTCACCTTATTTAGAAGGATCTTATTATACATTGTCAAAGGCTTTGAGTAGATCCACAAATAACTCGACCATATATTTATTATTTATGCGTTGTACGTTGGACAGAACAAAAAATCGACATTTTCTTTGATCATATCCATTTGCACAGTCGTCTTTTACACGTTCGTTTATAAGACTATTCTGAACTTAAAATTCCAATACTAGTTTTTTATTATGAATTTCTCGTGGTGCTAAATATTTTTTGTAGAAATAACGCCCAATGATAGCTTTCATTTCAATTTCATTAGTTTTTGAATAAACACAAATACCATTTCAGATTAAAATTAATAAAGCAGAATAGACACTTTAATCTTTGACAACTTGACAGAAACATTTTTTTTATTTGCTTGTCAAAGGCTACTATGTTGGAGAGACAATAATTCATGAATTCTTCTCGCATTACAAAACAATTTTCACACGGTTAGTCCTATAAAACTGAAATGTGAAAGGAAGCTTATTTCAAAAGATACTCAGGCTCCTTTTATACATACATACACATATGTGTTTTATTTACTCTCTCACGTAACAGTAAATAATTCGTCATTCAATATTTCTCTTGTAGTAAACCGTAAACTTCTAATAACAATACTATTATGTATACATACATACATCTCACTCTACATCATTTATTAAATCGTATTTTATTGTTAGAACTTGTTTAGGGGTGTCACATGAATGAAAAGTAGGAGTATTAAAACTTAATAATTCCTACTATGTTTCAATTATATTGTACAAACTTTACATCAAGCCAACGCCACTTTAATAATAAATAGGTTCAAGACTGACATATTAATTATTCAAACTATGTTATATACTAGATATATATGTGCGTGTATATATAATAGTAATGTGAAGGCTACATTAACTTTTCACTTGAGAAGCAATCAAATTTGAGTATGCCTTAAGTTGAACTTATATTTATCTACACTTCAAGTTAGCTACTCCTTGTAGTTAATAGCGTTGATCGAGGATATTATGGCTTGACATTTTTGAGTGGTCTTTCTACTGGAAAAATATGAAAGTAAAGTACAATTATGTACGGATAGAAATAGTTCCACATTTTAAAACACCAGCATAACAACTTAAACAATAAAAATGCTTCTTATGTATCTCATAAACTAGGCAAACGTATAATTATGAAATAGTTTTTGTAATACACCTAAATTAAAATGTAAATTTAAGCAAAAAGAATTCGTAATTTATTGAGCTTAATACTTGAATAAATATTTTCATATCATTTCTTTTTTTCAGTACATTGATATTGCTTGTATGTTAAATTCAATTAAAATTATTGAGTTTGGAATTTAATATCTTGCTGAAGTACTCATCTAATATATATTTTAATGCTTTATAGGCAACGTGTCTATATTTTAGGTATTTTTCTGTTACACAGGTATAGCGACCACGAATCACATTCCATAGTGATCCTATCTTATCTGTAGAGTTACATGTTTGTACGGGGTTATTAACTATAATGCCAAGGGTTATAGTATTGTTTGCATTTATGACTTGATTCTTTTATTTCGCAGCTAGCTTTATATCCTTTCAAACGCTATTTTTTATCTTGATTCTATTGTGTTTCCTTTTATACCATTTAAAATGTTTCTCTTTGTGATCTTTTCAAGCTGTTCTGTTTCAATTTTATACTTATCGTTTCCATTTTTAATTACAATAATGTTTTCGAAGCAAGTACAGTATTAATTAGGACGCAAAAGGCAAAAGATATTCAAACAATTTTCCAACGATTTAAGCAAGGCGGATTTGCATAGCATCTTAAGGAAGTATACGAAACAAGAAATGCCGCTTCATTCAATTCGATGAAATCAAATTAAAATTTAAAGTGCCTCATATTGAATAAGCGTAGATAAAACAAGAAGCATTAAAAGAACGCGTTGATAACAGAACGAATAGTAATGAAGGTCGTCATCTTCTGGAGTATGCAGATGATTTGATCATCATTACCCAGGGTACATTTAATAGCACAACTAGGACATGCAACAGGTTCTGAAGTTGGCAAGAACATGGACATATATATATATATATATATATATATATATATATATATATATATATATATATATATATATTGAGTTTAACTTTACAGAAATTATAACTGTAATTGTATAGTACAATAATTATACATTGCTACTTCCCCAGTTTCAAATTTCATGCCTTTCTATCAGGAGTCATGTCTTCGTCCAACTCTCTATCCCTCATCGCCTCTCTCATCCCATCATTCCATGATCTGCGAGGACGTCCTCTCCTGCTATCTTCTTCTGGGCTTCCGGGCTGGAACCGCGTAACTGGTACAACTGCCGACATTTCGCACCCACTCGTATGGGACGCGGTTCCAGCCTGGAAGCCCAGAATAAGATAGTTTGGACCACGACCGCGGAAATCTACGTACCAGATTTACGTCCACTCTTATTTCTTCCCGGTGATCGCCATTTAAATAGACGTATAGGCCATCCGTTGTCATCCATCCTCATTAAATATCCGAATCACTTCAGACATTGCCTTTCAATCCGTTGTATAATGGTTTCTCTTTGGATTCTTGATGTTCTGGTACTCCGTCTGAGATAGTCCATTTCAACAACTGTTAACTTTCTTTTATCTTCCTCTTTCAGTGTCCATACTTATATTTTTATCCCACCATAATGAATTCAGTGCTTCTACCACTTTATGGGCTTTTTGTGTTCTTTCTCTTATCTCTTCTCGACTTATACCCTCTTTATCTGCTATAACTCCCAAATATTTACACCTACCAACCTGCTCTTTCCCACTCGCTCAATATACTTATTCCAGTGATACTCCAAATAAGTAATGCCTTCGTCGTAGATCGATGAACCCGAGTTCATGAAATAACCATTTACAGCTACTATTACCTTACAATTAAATGAAAATCTCCTTCCGCTCAACCATTTCGTAAATTTTAGAAGCAGATAATAATCGCTAGTAGACAAATCTAGAGAAGAGAGCCAATGAAGCACTTATCAAATCTCAGTTCATAAATTTCAACCATGGTGATAGCATTTGTGTGAACAAGTGTTATTCTGATTGAAAAGCATTTTCTTCTTTGCCAAATGAGGTAGTCTCTTTGATTTCGTCACTCACTTTCACAGAAAATTGGCATAATACTCACCATTTATTAGTTTTTCCTTTACTAACTATGCGATGAAGATGAGAATCCTAAAACGCAGTTGCTGTAACCTTCCTTGCTGACAAAACCGTGTTTTTGATGGTAGAGAACCTTTATGTATTCACTGTTTTGTCTTTTTCTTGGTTTCAGGAGTATAATGGTGAACCCAGGTTTCATCAACGCTAATGAAATGGTGCAAACAGTTCTTAGAGTTATGGCGAAAACGTGCTAAAAGGTCTCATCAAATACCTCAGCTTTTGCTTCATTTTTTATTTTTATTTTTTTAATTCCAAATTCTGGGCACATTGCCATTCGAAATACCCACTATGTCCCCTATCTCGCAAAACTACACCAGGTGTTCACTTTAGCGTACTGTCAAAGACAGACCTGATACCGGACCGAATACTTCTGCCGAATGGTAAAGAAGATTTCACTGAATTCCTGCCATCTCTGTATTAGGCCACATAGTTATCGAACCATCCTAAGCCAAATTCAAAGGAAGAGGGGAAAAAGGTGTACATACTACGCAAAAAATTCAATTATAGTCAATGTTATTTACGATATATGTATATGTAACTGGTGATTATTGTTTTAAAGTTTTAACCTACTTCTTTGTGAGTTCTGTCAGTATAATTTTGATGTTAGAAAAACCGTTTAACGAATATTTTCGCAATATATTATTTAATATATTATGTATGCAATACATCGCATCACTGAACCTTTTCAAAAAGACTCTAGAATAATTTTGTTTAAAGAAATGTGTTTCGTCATCACTAGCACCTACAGATGCATGAGCTATACAAGCTGCTTTTCTTATACGAAAAAATTTTTATTTTAAAAGCTTTTGTGTTCAAATTTAGATAAAGTATAAGCATAGACAGGAGAAAATGTGGTGATCAGTACATACGTGGTGAAGAACCATGAGAAGAAAACATCAAGTATGTCTAACAAGTAATAGGGCAGAAAGGATAGTAAAAGATAAACAAGCATGGAAGATTCTAGTAAATAAGTTCCAATGAGACTGGCAACGTCAATACTAAGCTTACAAACTTACGAAGACACCTAGTATTAATAGATATCAAAAAATTTTCAAATGAAGATTTGCATAATACATTACAATTCATTACCAAATGTCCAGATGTTTTGGACATATCGAAAACCATTTAATCGTTTTAAAGAACAAAGATGACACTAACAAAATTCCTTTGAAAAATAGATTCTTTATTTAACAGTTTAAAAACTATAAATGAATTGAAAATAAAATGAATTTTGCAGCGCAATAAAATCCAGATTACGTAGCGTGCCACAGCTAATGATGTGAAAATATTTGACTTCCGAAAGAACTCAATTTACAAGTTATTTGAAAAATACCTAATAACGAATTCTTATTATTATGTAGTTACAGTCATACCGACCACGAGTTTGACAATAAAGTAAATTAAACTTTTAATCGATGCTACTGCTGCTAAAGATGAAGTTTGTCTGCTCTAAGTTAATGTTTTCAATTATTTTCAAATTTTTCTTATTGATGCACTTGAAATATCGTTTTAATCATTACTAGTCGAGCAAGCGAGGTTCGGATAATGATGTCAATATGTACAAAATAAAAGCGTATTTAATGAACAGTTTTATAGAAAGGATTCGTTGCTCTTACGTAACAATGATAAATCAAAATAACGAAGGAAATAATTTCAAAATATTAAACTTAAAGGAAATTGTACTAAAAAGGAAACAAACATCATTCTCGTAGCTATCAATACATAGTAATATTAAAGAGATCCTAGATTTTAAGGTAAATGGATAGATTCTACTTTGAATCGACCAAAGGTACACCACTTGAGAATCTATGTCAATTTATTACATTTCTTAAAAAAATTACTAAAGAAGAAAATCCCTCAAATGGAGAGAGCTCATGAAAAGGTGGCGATATAAGCTCATGAAAGCGCGTAGTCAAGCTGTGTACATCTCTCCTAAGGTGTATTTTATTGCGCAAGTACCGTAGACATTTGTCTGTAAGTATTTTATGATATAGAGTTAAGACCTGCAATTCCCTTCTATTTTCCATATTATGTCGATTTGTTTCAATTAGTTTATATAAGACATTCCTCGCTTCATATACGCATTATATCGTGAGCAAATGCTTTGCATCCTTTAAATGTTATGGTATTATTATGTGGTTGGAAGATTAGGATGTAGGTGGTAAATTTCAAAATTACGTAAAATAGGAAAATATTGCAGTACTTTTTCTAAATTTCGTATATTGTTCGTTCGTTTTACAAGATTTTGCAGGAGTATATTTAGTTTCTGTTAATTAAAGAACTAAATTAATTAGGAAAAATTAAAGTATTTTTTCAAAATATTAAGTTTTCATATGTGTATTATTTTCTGTCGTTGCATTCATTTAGATTGGAGCAGTATATTACATTTACAGTATCGTCGATTTACTGCACGTGTAATATACAATTTAAATTTTATTGAATGTAAAGACTCTAGTGAATTAGAGAAGAATTGCAAGTATTAGCTGAAAAGTTCGTGGAATTATGAATAAAGCGCAAGTTCAAATTGTTTTTGTAGTATGCCGGCGATTCGGCCCCTAACAACAACAGGTAAAATTCAGATCGATGTTTATTACTTCGTTATGACAACGGAGTTTTTGTCGAAATGTATAGTTTTGAATTTGCGCTGTCATTAAGGAACTGTTCTTGAAGGGCTTATCAGAAATAAATATTTATGAGATGCAGGATTATCTAAATACCTCGACCTCTTCATTTTGCACTGTTGATAAATGGGTTCCCAAGTTCAACTACGATATGCACCACGTAACAAACGAAGAGTTGGCTATGAGGAAGCTGTCCGTGAGGTATGTGTCACGACTGTTCAGTGTTCATCAAAAACTGGTGTGAATGCAGATTTCTCGTGAGCGTTTGGAACGTGGCGATAGCTGCTTGATCCACAAGAAAGGCAATGGCTTCCATTTTTTGGGTTGCAAAAGATATTCTCTTGTTAATTGCCTTCCAAAAGATGAAACCATTACGAGCACATATTAAGTGAATCTTTTGGATAACTTAAAGCAAATTAATGAAGAGCGTTCTAGTTTAGCTAAAAAAATATTTTCCATGAAGACGATGCACGGCCCCACACAAGTAATGTTGCTATTCGCCGAAATTGTTACCATAAGATACCACTTTTTTCCACGCCTAAAAATACCTTCAAGATCAGAAATTTTCAACGATATTAAAGCTACTATGGACGCTTATTAGCTTAGCTTAGCTTAGCTTATTTTAACGAACTTGAGAAGGTATTATGTTGAGCAATAAACGCAATTTCAAACCGCAAAATTGTTTTCTTTATTTATATTTCACGGACTTTTTAGCCTACCCTCGTAATATTGTGCTAGCAAAACTCTTTAATTGTACGTATATACGAAGAAAATAAATTGAGAATCATTTCTTAAATCTTCTAGAATGCCCATTAAAAGCACTTAATGTTCTGTATATACTTACTATTTGATGTATGCAGAATGTCTTAAGACGTAAATGAATATATTGCTGTAATATACATTTGATGCATATAAAAAAGTCAGCAGTACAACGTATATATGTTAATATTAGAACAGGAATTCAGCATACCTTTATATTAAAAGATATGGAAATGCTTACGTTTTTGTTTCTGTTTAAGAATAATTTTTTCACAATGCTGGGAAACATATGCCCAATCCCTCGAATATATTTCAAGGGTGACAGATCTCTATGAATATATACAGACGGCGACAAAATTAGGTCATTTCTCTCGTACTAGAAACGAGAAAAAATGAAAACTAAATTTACGAATGTCTGATGGTAAAATGTACATAAAAATAACATTTTTTTTCGTGTAATTGTGAGAATTTAACTTCTTGTATGATATTACAATGGAAAACTTAACTATTTCTAATTCAATATGCAGATTTGCAATAATCTTTGCCCTTGAGAACACTTGACTATAATTAATTAATTTATATATGTACGTAGCTTAGAAGTTAAATATGTTCTTATTGCTTCTGAGCTTTTGGACTAGAACCGCGTCGTTAGCACTTCTGCTTCATTTGTCGACATTTCGTTCGTTCTTGCAATGGACATTTTCAGGGCTGTTTCTCAGAGCTAATATTGTTCTTCTCTCATCAACAGCAGCACTGAGAATATTACTTGCAAGAGCACAAGATACTGTTTCAGCCCGAAAACCTAGAAGAAATTACAGACAGCAACTGCAGAAGTCTACAAGCCCGATTAAATACTTTCTGCCCCGGTAGATTTTTCTTCAACTCTCGTCGTTGCTTGAAATGTATTACGAAATAAAAATGATGGGCTAATATTTTATTTTATATACAATCAGTCGTAATTTTCTTTTGCTTTCGATGATGATCCTATAGTATAAATAGTTTCGAATGTCATTCAGTTGATGCGAGGGTAACCGTTTATATTTCGGGAATAGCAAACAAAATCTTTTTTTTTATTATCGAAAATAGTTTTAATGCTTTTCAAAATATTCTCCTTGAAAATCAATGCACTTTTGCATTCGTTTAAACAAATCCGAAAAGCATTGCTGCTACTGTAAAAGCGGTATCTCCAAAATATGAGTTTTGAATGCCTCAACTGCCTCTTCTGGCGTAGAAAACTGCTGACCACGAAGTTTATTCTTCACGTGTGCACGTGTGGGAACAAAAAGAAATCACAGGGTGCTAGATCAGGGTTGTACGGCGGATGGCTCATCAATTTGATGTTTTGCCCTGTCAAATATTTAGTTGTTTGAACCGACCTGTGAGAGCTCGCATTGTCATGGTGGAGAATGATCTGTCGTTTTCGGTTTGTTTTCCTTATTTCTTCAAAAACTTTTGTCAAACATATAGTTGTGTACCATTCGAAATTGACCGTTCCACAACTCTTTAAAGGCACGGTTGCAACGTGACCGGTTTTTCCGAAAAAGCAGGCGACCATTTGTTTTGATGTGCTTCCAGCGCGAACAATTTTTGGTTTTTTTTGGCTCATTTTGGAATATCCAAACATTCGACTGCTGTTTACTATCGGGGTCATACGTATAGATCCAAGATTCATCACCTGTGACGACTTTATAAATTTTCTTTGAAACGTCGCCATTGTATTTTTTGTGCAATTTTTGGCACCAATCGACGCGAGTCCTTTTCTGAGCGGTTGTCAAATTATGTGGTACGCAACGTGAACATAACTTCTTAACGGCTAAATGTTCATGCGGTATCTTATGCATGCTGGTGTTACTAATACCTAGAGATGCCTCGATCTCACGGTATGTCCCATGACCATCTTGTATTGTCAATTCAGACACTGCATTAATGTTTTCCGACACAACAGCATTTGTGGGACGACCTTCACGAAATTCATCGTCCAAATTTGAATTCACTATACCAACGATGTACTGTAATTTTCAATGGTGCTTCATCACCATAAGAGACATCAAATTTTCAAGTTACTGTCAAAAATAGAAATAGCGACCGGATAATAAAACTGTTAAGGTAAATATATTGTTAAAAATGACAAACTCTACGATGCAATTATCAGATCGGAGGCAACTCTAACAGTGTTGCCAGTTCCTGAAATATAAACGGCTACCCTCGTATATTTCAAGACGGTCTTGAAGACTACGCGGCTGTAAAAAGTTTATTTCCTCATGCAACTGGGAGCAAATAGCTATTTGGGAAAACGTCATGCAATTCTTTCATATAATAGTCCGGAATAATTTTCTTTCAAGGAGAAGATGTGTAGAGCATCTACAGTCTAATTATCATTTAGCAAACCTTAATCACCATCTCGTAAAATCTAATCCTATAAATAATTTGCTGCGGTTCAATATGGTACAGAACGCTGCTAGAATCTTGACCATGAAATATCTGTAAACTATACCTGTGTGAAGAGATAACCTTTCAGCGGACCGTGTCTTTTTTCCCTTTTACGCCTGTCAAACAAATACGGTTTCTTGCCTGAATATCAATTCCCTGTGATAGAATGTACGCTTTCATCCAGTCCAAAGATTCTCATGTATGTAACTTTTAAATATGGCAACTCTATTAACATATAAATATTGAGATTTTGCTAGGTTTCGTCATTTATCCATTTATTGTTAATATTGTCAATTCCATTAATTTACCTTAAATCAATTGTGGTGCTAAGTTTAATATATTGTACTTTAATCGATGGCCTAGTGTTGATAGAATTTTTTTGCGAACAATTTTTATTGCTAAATGTATATATATATATATATGTATACATGCATATGTATATGTATATAGATATGCCTATATACTTATAGATATATAATTTTGATACGATAAAAATAAAAAAAGGAAATAGAGAGAATTTACGGAGACTTCAAAGAATCATAGCGGAGGGCTGATGTAAAATTTATTTCAATAGCTGGGCATATGTACACGTCCTTAGGGTCTTGGCAAAGGTAGCGTAAGAGTGTCGTCAAGTGGCTCCCTCAAGCGATGTTCCGATATCGAATGCCGGTCCTGGGTTTACCTCCTGAGTGACACATTACAGTCCGGAATACATAATATCCGGGACTCGAAGAAGCCCAGATACTGTCTCCGCACCATCTCGAACTCCAATTGTGATGAAACGCATTCGCTTACCACTAATATTTTTGTTTATTTCTTCCTCCTTTTTTCCGGCGCGTTTGCCCTTTTTTTGGACGGGAGTGAAGTGAAAGAACTTCAAATTAATTTGGTTTTTGAGTAAAAGTTTTCGTCTACTATAATTATTTGAAAATAATCTTTTGCCATTTTTTAATATTTTCAAGTAAGTGTTCGCTTGAATTCTTAAGTAGTTGTATGCATATATAATTACAAAGTTATTTAAATAATTTTAATTCAAAATAGAAAACGAAGAGAGATCCCTCTCTATTTGTTATCAGTATATTAGTATATACTTTTACGTATTTTCATAACTCGAACACAGTCCGCGGATAAATGGCAGAATGATTATTATTTTCAAGGGCAATAATCAAAAAAACTGAAAATTATTGTTAATTTAGAACAGCTACTAAATAGGATAGTTGTGTTTAATCTCTATAAAAGCCTGTATTTATTTGTTTTTATAAAACAACCTTAATTCTTTCAATATACTTTCCATTTAGCTTTATATGCTTGTCTAATCAATGATTCCATTGTTGGAAACATTGTTCGAACTCGTTTTTCTGTATGGCTGTGGTCTGATGTGCCGTTTTTTCTTCACCTCTTCCACGACGTTGGAACGATGTCCTTTCATATCGCTCTTCATTCATGGAAATAAAAGAAAGTCGCACGGAGCAAGATCAGGTGTGTAGGGGGAGTGGGGCAAAGAACTAGTAAGGCTGTGTGAGCAGGTGCATTGTCGTGGTGGAAAAACTATTCCCCCGTCTACCGCAAATCGTGCTTCTTTTGTCGCACACTGTTACGCAGTCTTCTCAGAACCACCAAATAGAATGCCTGATTAACTGTCTGACCGGGTGACACGCTGTTGACTTAAAAACGAAGAGCAAACCGAAATGCTTTTATAAAAAAATGCACTGTAACAAGGAACAACCTTATTCGGCGGAAGAACCGACTGCAGCGAACTCAGAATAAGTTACGTGCTAGGCAAACCCAACCAGCAGCGCTGCCATTCTAATTATTTTTGGGTATCCCCTCGTACATTCATATTTAAACTTATATTAAGTTTATACGAGTATTATATCAAATACCTGTATAAATCAAGATGGAAAATTCGAAAAGTTACACATCGGCCATGCGTAAAATAATATTGGAGTTAACAAATCGTGGTTATTCTATTTCGAAAATTTCTGAAGAAGTTAATCATTAGAGAGAGACATGATTTCCATGAAAAGCAATTCAGAAAGATGGGAGCAAAAATTGTGATGAAAAAGAAAAAATTGCAAAAGTAGACAGAGCAATTGCAGAATTTATAAAACAGGACCATCTGCGCTAGACAAATTTGACAAAAAAATGTTCGCCTAATATGATACTAGTTTTGGCATAGATACATTAAGAAAATATATTCGAAGTTCCAGACTTAAAGAATTTGTGTCGCGAAAAAAAGACTTGAAAATAAAAAAACATAAAATTAAAGCTAAAGTTTACTTCAGTGCGTCTAAATGAATTTGCGATATTTTGGGAAACTGTCCTGTGATCCGACGAAAGTAAAGTTTAATAAGTTCGGATCAGATAGCGAGTAGCATGTTGAGCGTGCCGCTAATACGTCGTTTAACGCAAAATTACATTGAAAAGTATTAAGCACGGCGGTGGTAATGTTAAAGCATAGCCATACACACATGGTGTTGGATCGAACTGTAGGCATCTAAGGTGAGTATCAATATTCATACAATTTGAAGACTATAATGAAACCATACTTTAGTGGCAATTTACCTCTTGTTCGAATAATCATGCACGACAACGACTCCAAACATTCCGTGAAATCCGTCAACATCCGTCAATTAATATGTAATGACATGCTTTTATTTTCTAATGTTGTTTCTAAGATAGTTATGTACCCAATCCTAGTTTTATTAAGAAATTTTAACGAATACTAAACAAAAGCAATAGAAAAAGACGAAACAATATTGATTGTATATTAAATCCACCTTATTTAATAAAGTAAACAAATGCATTCGTCTTGGTAGGGATAACTATGTAAATCGAATGAAGTGTGGAGAAAACGCAGGCCAAATTATTGAAATCACTTGAGGTTTCGAAAACATTTATTCATCGTACCAAAGAACTTTGTATCAAACACAAAACAAAGATCACAAACTGGTTATCCGCGCAATTCGCACAGTCTCTCTAGGAATAGTGGCCAAAGGTGCACTAGAACGAATTCAACAAGATTCACTCGGAAAGTTATGTCTACTAAACACAATTATGATGATATTAGAGACGAATTACATGTGCAAGGTTGTCAAGTCTCTTGTTTTTACTGAAAAACTTAGAACCAAAAATATAAATCATTATTACCCAATGGCATGCGAATAATGGGCACGAAACTATTCTCTTTACGAATGAGAAAGTTATTATAACCGACAAAAAACAAGAAGCAATATCATGAAGACTATGTCATAATTTCTCAAGAATCCAAGGAAAGAGTTACGAGAGCGCACCAACTACAACATCATTAATGTAGTGGACACCATTCTTTCTTGAGAAAAAAGGTTATACTGGAACTAAAATTTATAAAAAGGTGAATCTAAAGGATGTCGTAAATCATTTAAACAATACTCTTTATAAAAATTGAAGGTGGGTATTTCAACAAGCCTTGAACCCCTGTCATAAAATCCAAATTACATATTTATCAAAATAGGGCAGAATCTACTTGAGGGAGGAGAGGGACTTCTGTTCTAACTCTGAAGTCCTACCATATCAATGAAATTTTACCTATGTCCTATCTTATGGAGGAACATAACGAAAAATCACCGAAAATGTGGTCGCAAACATCCATTAATGGATATGAATTAGGAGAAAAAGAATCTCTACTAATACTTGAACGTCTCCATCTATTCTCAAATTTCAAAATTGGTTATTTTTGTTCTTTACCTGCTATCAATTTGCATTTGCCTACATCTAAGTCTGTAATCGATTTGTCAGTATGAATAACTTTAGGATGATTTGATTTAAGTCTTGAATATTCTTTATTACTTTAAACTATTAGTTGCTAACTGTAGCTTCCTAACAATATTTTCTAAACACTATACACGCTAGAAAAGTACTTTTTACTGACCAAACTTTAAACAATTTGCAACTAATCTAAACGTTTCATTAAAAACTACGTCTATATATATATATATATATATATATATATATATATATATATATATCACACTTGGACTTTATTTCCGAGCAAGCAAAATTGTATATTCAATAAAATCAGGCTCTCAAAAAAATTTCAGATGAAGAATTAACCGAAACAAGGTGAAGTGACGAACCGAACACATCTGTTAAAACGTTTTTTGACTAAAAAGCTGCAAGCTGTGCTTTTTGAGGCAAAATAATTGCTATAAATAGTGCAATGGGGGCACCAAAGTTTAAATATATAATATGAAATATCAATACAACATAGTATGAGAGTTAATGCATAAAAGAACTCACACTAGAGTGCAGTCACTAGAGTGTGCGTTTTGGCTTTCGACGGTACAGATCGTTCGGGTTTTTGCCGTAGTTTTCCAGGTGCGGCACCGTTTAATTATCTGCTGATGATGACAACTTAGTCCAAAAGATTAAGATAATTAACTGAGATACAAATAACTATCATATGATAAAAATGTTAAAACTGAGACTGAGAAAGACATTTCTAGACCGTCAAGTAAATGAGGAATTGACTGCATATATTTCTGGTTAAAAATTTCCATATTTTAACTCTAACTTTAAATGTATTATAGACGGCCTTATCTTTATTTCCAAAAAATATCTTTTTTCCAACGACAACATAAATTATTTTAAACTTCTGTACGCTAAAGACTTTTAATCTAGTTACATGTTGATATAATCTCTTGTATAAACACTATATAGAAAGAAAAATTGCATTACATGTTGCAATCAGGGAATATCCCAAGGAAAAAGATTAATTAAGTTAGTAATTGGAACAAATAGAATTGAGAAGAGAAGCCCCCGTAACGTTTGTACGGTATTTGCGGGTATTAAAGTGCAACACGAAAATACTTACATACTCGTATATATATATTTGAATCACATACTGACTTTGTAGTCGGACGTACTCAATCGATTTTTGTAACTTTACTTCTTCAACAATGGCGAATAAAAAGTATAACTTTATTTTAAAAGTACATATTCCATAGATATGGACTACTTTATCTTTGAAAGCTATGATGTACCTTCCTTGCATTTAAAAATTTTACAATACAGCACCGGCACATTATAACTTTTATGTTAAGTATTCCGAAATGTATGCATAATACATTTACAACATACATACATGCGTATGTACATTTATAAGTACATATGTATATAGGAACTCGTATACTTCCTCAATATTTTAAATTTAAATAGGTAAAATCGTGTATGCACCAAAATGTTCCGTTTTATGCTTTTTAGTCGAAGTATGTACATATAAGGTCTTCCAAAAAATACTAACCATTTATTGACAAGTTATAGTGGGATTTATTTAGCAGTCATCAACGATTTATTACTTCATGTCATACGTTGTTGTCACTTTAAGTAATAATAAGTCTCTTTATACATATAACCTATTTTCTAGGTTATACTTCTATGCAATATTACAAAGCTTACATTCAAAACTAAATATACATAGAACTAAATATAAGTTTATAACTATCCAGATTATTATTAACTATTTTTGTGTTTTATAAAGAGGTGACCATACCAACGACGCGTAGTCAAGTTCTGAAAAAGGAAGAATAGTTGTAATATACTGTCAATTGATGAGAATGATTTGGTGGTTCTAATTAAAAAGCCCAAAATGTTTAATGCAACTTTAAAAATCTCGTTGATACGGTTGTTAAATAATAGTTTGGAATCAAATGTGACACCCAAATCCTTAATAACATAGGCATTTTTTAAGATAAGAATTGGTCAAAGTGTAATTAAAGTGAATTAGAGAATTTCTGTGAGTGAATGTGGTATAGCAATATATTTACATTTAGAAATGTTCAAGTGAAGCTTATTATTGGTGCACCATGTGTGGATGCCATCCAACTGTTTTTGAAGATGAGCACGGTCGTTAATATTGTTTATTGCGTGAATATTTTCAAATCGTCTGCGAATAATAATTTCTAACAAGTGAGAACTTGTCAGAAATTATCGTTTATAAAAATGGAAAAACAAAGGCGGTCCGAGGTTTGAGCCTTGCGGAACTCCTTATGTTGAGTGAAATAGACGAAATTTTGTAACCTTTGTAGTAGACATACTCGTAGTTAGCTTTGTAAGATAAATAGGATTGAAATAACAAGACAAGTAACGGCGAGGAACCAATTTTAGCAAGCTTATGTAGTAGTATTGAGTGATTTATCCGATCAAAACCTTTAGAAAAGTGAGTAAAAATTGTGTCTACTGAGTATTGTTATCAACGTTATCGGATAAAAATTGAGTAAATATTGTTAAGTTTGTCATTGTTAATCGCTTATTAACAAAACTATACTGGCATGTGAATAGTAGAGATTTAATTTGCGGAAAAATGTTAGAAAAGACGCAAGTTTCAAATGCATTGACGAAGGTGTTTATTATTGTGATTAGATGATAATTTTCAATGCAACCTACGTCACCTTTCTCATACACAGGTATCACTCTACCAATCTTCCAGCAATTGAGAAAAGTACACGAACGAAGTGCAAGATTGAATGGCCAAGGAAGCAGCAGGAACGCTGGTGCAATCTTTAACAAAGAAGCTTGAGATACCGTCTTTATCCATTTTTTAATGCGTGAAAAACATCTGATTTTCGAATAAGCGGTACATTAATAACGGTACTCCTGAAACAATTCTGACTGAAAATAGCAGCCGTTGAGAAAGATAATGAGCAGACAGATTGGAAAAGGTTAGCGAATTCATTGATAATTGTCGTTGGGTGAAAAGATCACCATTCATGTTTTACAGGGAATTACGTAATCCATTATTGTTCTTTTTACTGCGTCTGAAATCCTAATACAACTTAGGATTATATTTAATAGAATCCTGCACTCTATTTAAAAATTATTGTACAGTATTTTGGAGTTTCGTTTTATTTTCCGCCGTAGTGATTTTTACATGTCTAGAAATTCAGTAGAGTGTGTTTCACGATATTTTAAGCTATACTTACTTTTCAACTTCAAGTCATTTATATGTATGTTCTTTAGAAAATCATATTGGACAAGCGCTTACATAAATACGTTTTAACGGTATAAGTAAATTAAACTAATCATACATTTGAGCACAGAAATCATTACGCGCCAATTCAACATCAGTTTATGCAGTTAGAAATGATCAATCAGTACTCAATAATGCCTTATATAAATTGATATAGTCAACATTTTTGAAATTATATGTATTATAATTTTCACTAGGAGCTAAACTTGGAAGACTACGATTATTAAAATCGATAGACAAATTTATAGTAGGATGCTCCAAAACTTCATCCACCATCGGTGCACTCCCACGTATAACCACAATATACATATTTGTTAACACTAAATCTAGAATGCGTTATATATGATTGATGATTGTATTAATTTGTATTAAATCGACAAGATTAGTGAAGTTATTTGCTAGTTGAGGTGTTGCATCATTTATGTTAGGATTATTAAAGTGTGTGATGTTAAAATCGCCTACAATTAATATATTTCTAATATAATTTGGACAAATATCTTTAAATAGAAGTAAAAATTCTTCGAAATTAGAAAAATAAATATCAGGAGGAATATAAATAACAAAAACAGTCTGTATGATAGATTGTATGTGAACAATATTACCGAGAATATCAACTATGTAATGTTGGTAAGATTAATTTGCTCTGCATAATAGTTTGACTTACGATCTATTGGTATACCACCGTTCTTTCTATTGATAATGTCAAATTGTCTACCCTGTCTTAAATCTTGGAAGTTAGCTGGAAATAATTCACTGTTAATGATATCTTCTGATAGCCATGTTTCGACGAGGCAGACAATATAAATAAATTCAGAATCAGATATGTTTATATAAAAATCATGAACTTTGGTCCGAAAGCCGCGCACATTCTGGCAGTAAATGCACTACAGTTAGAATGCCCTTTTCGCCTATGATTTAGCAGTATCGGATTATAACACTTTCTGGCAAAGTAATTTGTGACAACTGCTTGCAAGTAAATACATTTTCTAGAAGCTTTATCTTCATTGAGGTCAAAATAATTTCAGTAGAGTGCGCCCGGTTATTGAGAAGGCCACTTCATCGTCTTATCTTATTTGTTGATATGCCATAATACAAGTCTGTGAGGACACATTCGCCACAGCCACCAATGACATTGAGATTGAGCTAGGCTCTCAGCGCTCTCATTTGCAAGAAACGAACTACTTGTATTCCTCAGATTTAACAGACACCATCAGCATCCTATAGATGAAAGGAGGAATTATCTAAATCCCTACTGGCTCTGCAGGTCAATATCCAAGCATATACAGTTACTCACTCGGAGAGGGAAAAACATCTTTAGCTCGTATGGAGCTCCAACCGGTGCTCTGGCAAGTCCACTTCAAACAGTCGAGCCTGGAAAATGTGTTTCCGGGGGTCCTGATTCTCGCGGTACCAGCTTTACATGTTCTTAATAGGGGTAGATGGAACAGCTAAATGGGTAGACGCAACAGCTGTAGTTTAGCTAAAAGCGTTCTTTCAGATAGATTTTGCTGTAATTTACTTTTTTCTTCTTCGTATATCTCTTTGTTTCCAATGAACGACTATTATTGTAAAATAATAAAAACTATTTGGTTTATTATGAATAATGTTATACAAACCTCGAGTTTGAAGTAGCGCACGGCCCCGCTGGGATGGTTAGATGGTACGATTATAAATAAAATAATACACATAATTCTAAAGTAGGAAAACGATTTAGGAATAATTACACCCGTCGCAGTTGGCAATCTACCATCATGAGGCATCTTCGCATCACTGACATGATGTAAGTTATCGACAAAACCTGCACGCGTTCGCTTAATTATGAATCCACGTGGAGATGTACTTTATTCGTTTTTTTTTTCGATCAGCGTTAAGAACATGTTTATCTACATTTTAATGTACTTTCTTTTGAGAAGTTGCAGTTGTGGAGTTTTTTTTTGGAAATTCTATTGTTACTTTTATAATTATTGAAACGATACTTTTTCAAGAAACCATAATTCTTATATTTCATAAACCAGGATTATATGTATTTTAAAAACTACTTATTGTATGTATGCAGAAACATTGTCACACTTCGCATAAGAAGAATTTTTTAATAAACCTATTTCAAAAACTATTTAAATAATTTGTTACATGCTTATTTTAACCCTGTCTCAAGTTTCGTGAACTTCATTGTAACTATTTAATATCATTTGTGAATTTATTTGATTCAAGTCAACGGTATTCCATCGATCTTTCGGAATTTCCAAAAGCCCAATTTCCATCACATTTTATTTGACTTAGTACGGTTCTGCTCTCAAGTTTCTAACCAAAGCTTTGTTTTGTAATTAATTAATTAAAACGTGATGGAAATTATAATTAGTTGAAATTGACTCAAGTCAATTTTATTGGCTAATGGCTTTCAGAGTAACAATATTGTGGCGTCCTATTAGATCTTATTCACAGGGTACCTTCCCGAGCTTTTTGTTGAGCTAGTCTTAGCATTCTGGAAGTCGATTTATTTATTGTCCTACTAAGCACAGATACAGGGTGTTACAGAACATAGGAATTAATACTTCGCGCTAACAGGTATTCACCCCTCGATCAGCAACAAAAAAAAACAACGTACACTCTATAGTTCGGGTTTCAAATAACAGCATAAATAATTTCAAATTATTATGGTTATTTATTTTATATTTTATAACATTATACGCATGTAATCTTTTTCTATTTCGTATTATATTTCGTACTAAACTAATACTACGAGCATATCGATTTTTTCGTTAACGGATTTTAAAAGAGATTATCTTTGGATATATTTTCAATGAAATTAATGAATCCATTTAATATGACTTTATTGACGATCAATATTGATATAAGTACGTACTTATGTAGTCGTATGTATGTATATAATATGTCTCTACAAACGTAGGCGTTCAAACGGTTTAAAGATGCATACAACGACATTCCGATCCATATTCAAAATTACCACAGAACCATTTTATGTAAACGCATTTCAGAAATGCAAATTCCTCATCGTTGAATGAAGTGGAAATAGAAAAGTGTAAAAAACATTTTTTTAAATCTTTTATGTTACCATTTATAATTTCTGCGTATATCTATAATATATTCTTCGCAAAAATTTATTTTTTATTCTTTCTTATATAAAACTACAAAAAAACGAAAGAATATTTCACGCAAATATTATTATATTTGTAGTACCAAAAGTTAACTCGAAGGAAATATATACGTTTTTCCATATATTGAATAAACTTTTTAGTTCATAACTCTTTAGCAATGTATATTGATATACACCACAATGAACAATCACTACATTAGTTATTGGTCCACGAATTGTTTAATTTACTGAGTAAAATATTTTACGGAATTTAACACAAAGTATCTATAATTACATTTTCCCCAAACAAAATATTTGTTCAAATCTTAAAAATTTAATCCTAAAGTCTATAGGTCATTTAAAATAATTCTCATTTATCTTCTGTATTGTATTTATTTATTTATAATATATATCTTTCTATTTAAAAACAAAAGAGAACTCAAAATATATTAAACGTATCACGTCTCATGTATAAAATAGTGGAAGTTTTAAAAGAAATAACATTAAAAGAATTTACACAATCCAAACAGTTTGCGTAAAGCATATGAAAGAGAAAGGCAGTAAACCAAGTCATAGTCAGTTAAAGTATGAACAAAGAGAGACATTAAGAAATACACGGTCCAATGCGGGCTATTATCCAGGTCAACAAATGGTGTAAAATTAACATAACACCGAAGCACACTTCTAAAACTTGGCTAATAGCCCGCCCTGGACCATGTATATCTTAATGCTTCTTCTTTTTGTTCCGGGATCTCGTCTTAGCGAGTTTACACCTTCCTCTGCTCCACCTTTTCTTAAAATAAATGGATAATTTAATAACCCATTTTAATCTTGCCCGGCCGACCTAATGAAAAAATTATTAATTAATTTCACAACTTCCTATAACCGTCCGATATTATTTCTACTTAAAAACCCTCTTCAAAAATTTTAATGTCTATATAAATGGAAATACTACGAAATCTCTTTCATTTACCTTTTCGTTTAGTGAAAAAATATTGATCAATTTTCACTCAATTAAACAGTAATACGTTTATATAACTATTATTTCGTAAACTTACTATTTCATTTAGAAACTTTATAACATAAATATATAATATTCATGCTTTGACTAGAAAACAAATACAAGGGTGGGTTGCTGAAAGATCCATGTAATGATGGATAGATGGCGTAGTTTTAGACTGTTTTTGCGCTGCACCAACAAGTTGTCTCCCTAACAATGTCAGTTGTTAAATTTCAGATTGCTGCTTTTATTAGTTTAATTCTGACGACTCTCTAATTAAGAGCATTCCAGAGTTTTCGACGAAATGAATACTATTAAAATTTGTGTTGTAATAACCTCTCCTCGACAGGCTTTTCAGCAACAAAAAACCATAATGATGAAGAATTATCTGAAGAACTTAGCTCTTTATTTTGCAAATGTGGTGGGTACATCCGAAATATGTCACTACACTAAAAAATGTTTAAATGTGCATGCTTGGTGTTTGAAAACGTTTGACATAACGGACGCTGTAAACATCTCAAAGGAATACGTAACATAGATTTTGAATGAAGAGTTATCTACGAAGAAGCTATTCGTGCGATTAGTCTGTTGATAAAAAATTGGTACGAATGCAAATTTATCGTGAGTGTTTATTGTGAATATTTTCGAAAAAACGAGGCAGATTTTATGCGTTGGTTTATCGCCATAGATGAAGCTTGTGTCATTATAATGGTTTGCCTGCCCCAAAGAAGACAATAGCTATTCCATCTGCAAGAAAGGTAATGGCTTGAAATGGCATCAACATATTTTTCAAACGTTTTTTGATTAACGTTCCAAAAAGTCAAGTATTACAGATGCATATTACTCTAGCTTTTTGGAGAAATAAAACCAAAAAACAATTGAAAGCGTCCTGGTTTAGCCAAGGAAAAATTATTTTCTACCATGCAGGGTCCCATATACGTATTATTGTTATAGCAAAAATTCAAGAATGAGGTCGATTTGTTACCGCACCCATCTTGTTCGCCAGATTTATATTAAAACAGCTGTGGATACTTATTTTAAAGAACGTAAGTGTTTTGATTTTATCAAGGATTATTGCTGGTCCACTTTTCAGTTCATCCTCGTATAACTAGGTAGTTCATTGCTAGGAGTACAAATTTCCTAAGTACTTAAGCTAAATATAATAAATGAATACTTTTGAAGAATATAATTATGCGCTTTTACGATGTGAAACTGAAAAATTCGGTTTTAACATCGTATATACGTTGAAGGAATTTTTTGAAACAATGTACTGCTCTCCGGTAACTCTGGCTCACGATCTCATGCTTTCTGGGCGTATGTCTTACCACTTGACCATTATATTCGAGACTACTAACAGTCCATAAATTGCATTATGGAAACAGATGTTAAATGAAACCCGCGGTAGGTTTTAATTGCATACGCACTTTTACTATACGAAGCTAAAATATTCTGATTTTTACCGCTTTTTACATCGTGTATACAGAGGTTACTAGGAAAGTTTTGCAATACAGCTTTGTTTATTTAATTTTTTCAAAGTAATTTCCTGTACACTCAATACATCTCTCCATCCTCCAAAACCAATCTTTAAACCAGTTCTGCCAAGTTAGAGTAAAGCACATTCACTGTCCCAAGCCTGCAGAGG
>JAVIWB010005072.1:0-66054 GCA_031893035.1 Dermolepida albohirtum
TAATAAATAAGGTTGTAAACATAATAAATAAACGAGGCCCCATGTCAAACACTTGAGAAAGGGAAATAAAGAAATGATGAAAAGCCTCTGAAAAACGTATTGATGTCTTTTAGTTAAGTGGATTTAAAGAAATCAATGGAAGGGCATTGAATTCAAAACAGTGAAGTTTAAACGGAATAACTTGCTGGATTATGACATCGAATACCTTAGAAAAATCGGTATAAAGTGCATCTATGTATTTGCTCCGCAAATCCTTAATTTTTTCCCGGAAGAAAGATTTGGAGATATGTTATCATCTTTTTAGAACTGGCAGCAAGAAAGTAGACAAAATTATATTTAAAAAATGTAAAATAGTAAAATAGTTGTACTAGTAGTTTCTATGTTATGGAAAAGGTTATTAAGCCAGTTTCTTAATTCTTGTTAGTGAAGATATTAAGGATAAAAGTTATAATACATAGTGTAAAATATGTGTAATAAGCTAGTACAAATTACGAATTGTATTATTTCAGTTAAAAAGTTAAATTATTAAAACGATATTGCCTTATGTAGAATTTAAAATATAATACAAACTTAAATTAAAATATTTAAAAAGTTAGGTAATTTTAATCCCTCCTTTACCAGAATCCACTTCTTTTTTATAGGGTAACGTTCTCTGACTGGAATTTATGTTAAGAAATTATTGCAGTAGCGTGTTCCTTTTTTAGTGATGATAGCCCGAATATTTGAAATTTTTGTCCTAGAGCCATACTATTTAATGAATTCTAAAATTTATTTTTGATCTCGTCTCAGCAACAGTTTGCATGCAACACATATCTACTACTATTAATCTCACTACTTTCAAGCAAAGCATTGGTGAAATATAATAATAATTTCTTAACATAAATTCCAGTCAGAGAACGTTACCCTATAAAAAAGAAGTGGATTCTGGTAAAGGAGGGATTAAAATTACCTAATTTTTTAAATATTTTAATTTAAGTTCGTATTATATTTTTAAATTCTACATAAGGCAATATCGTTTTAATAATTTAACTTTTTAACTGAAATAATACAATTCGTAATTTGTACTAGCTTATTACACATATTTTACACTATGTATTATAACTTTTATCCTTAATATCTTCACTAACAAGAATTAAGAAACTGGCTTAATAACCTTTTCCATAACATAGAAACTACTAGTACAACTATTTACTATTACATTTTTAAATATAATTTTATCTACTTTCTTGCTGCCGTGCTAAAAAGATGATAACATATCTCCAAATCTTTCTTCGGGAAAAATTAAGGATTCCCCTTTTAGCAGTCAGTAGTATAGCAGATCGTTCCCACAGAGAATGCCGGAATTTTGCCCTGAGTTATCTCTCTGTTGAAATTGGATGAGGCGCATACAATTCTCCTCTTGCGGTGTCTCGTCTCTGTTTCACTATTTTGATCCGAATTATTAAATTTCAACCGGCGCCTCACATAAAACAGTGAGTTGCTTGGATAGTATTTCTAAAGTTACATGTGATGAAGCTATAAACTTTTCTCAATGAATTTGACGCAATGAATGAAGACAGTTTAAATACGAAAATGTATATAACGCTGAATGGAAAACAGGTTCATGTTTCAAAATAATTGGTGATAAGTTAAATTAAATATATTTGATGAACAAATAAAATGAAAATATTAACAAAATGACGGATTTTTTTGCAGAATTTTTTTCTAGTGAAAATAGTTACAGAAAGATATTTATTTATTATGTAAAGCTATTGTATTTTATTTATTGTTAAAAGATAAAACTGCACTGTTTCACTGAGTGAAAGAAATAATAGGCATTCATATCCGTTGCAAACTTTTGGCGAGTTATAATAACAAAGATTATAATAACAAAGATTATTATATAAAATAATTTTACCGCCTATTTGACAATTATTAACTTCACAATAATTCCTACTTTACCCTCTACTCACAAGTTATTATCAACAGTAAAACCATAGCAATAAAAGAAGAGGTTAAATATGTTTTATGTATTTCTCTGTTGACATAGAGAACCAATATTCAAACAAAACGAAAATAATTGCAATCGAAAACATTCTGCTATATTAATCAATGCCTCGTAGTTTATCAGCAATGATTTGGATATTCCATCATGTGATCACGACCTAAGCTACAAAAAATAGAAACTGCGCAGAAAGTCGCAAAATAGCTAAATCACAGAACTGTGTGACCCATAGAAAGTAAATAGAAGATTGAATAAAGCATTGCCAAAAGAACTTTTATATCTGGAAACACATGAAAGAATAGTGCTCAAGTCAGATATCAAGGAAAACTTCACAATTACTTAACGGTGAACAGATATTTCTTTCACGAACTACCTGGCAAGTACACGTATTTGTATCATCTAGATTTTTTATTTACAATGGAATATAAAGGTTTGGAAATTTCAAAAATGAATTATCCTGCACACTGGACTATTGCGCTACTGAGGAAGAAACAAAACTTATACATAAATTATATTTGCAAAATAGCGAGTTCTTATTTTAGAATGCGAGAAGTGCCAGGTGCTTAGTAACTCTTTTCTTAATTTTCTATATAGATGTGTTATTTATTCCTCAGTGACATATCTGTCTATTCTGTTTTTCTTGGTAGCATGTTGGACTATCTTCCGCTAATGCATCTTCTAATTATTGATAACTAAACTCTTGTACCTTTGTGCTCAGTGTACTTATTGATGTTAGCGTTACATCCTAATATGCAATTTCTTTTAAGTTTCTTTTGATGCAATAGTCTTCCTTTTAATATGATAGACATTTGGTCCCATTCAATTCTATGTACAGTAAAACCTGTCAATAACGGCCACCCAAAAAGCAAAATATATTGGCCGTTATATAAAGGTGTCCGTAATTGACAGGTTTTCGTCTCACAAATAAAATACATAATTATTTTTAGGATTTGCTTTCTTTATTTTATTAATTAAAGTAAATAGGATATAAATACAAATATGTGTAAGAAAAACTAAAATTTTAATGTATTTACATATTATAGATAATATGACATCTAATAAATTATTTATATGTACATATTATTACAATATATTCATACGAAAAAACACAATTTATTAGGATTTTTTAAAGTATGTTTCAATATTTGTTTGCTTCACATTTTATAGCTTCGATTTAAAAACTGCAGCTTCACATGTAAGTAAAATTTTAGAAACATCCATATAAATGTCACCATTGTTATTGCACAATAAATAATTTTGTATGTCTCTTAATTTTGCACACACTTCACTCATACTAGATAAACTAGATTTTGGAGTTTCACATTCGTCCGGGTCACTATTATCAGAGTTATGTTCTTCATCATTATTGCACAAATCTTCAACAATTTCTGGAATACTGAAGCTAGGGCTCTCTGTAGGCACATGACGATCAATAGAAGCATATTCATCTAAATCTATCAAAAATTCGTTACGAACTGCAGGATATAGCTGGGCAAGGGGTATTTCGTCTTCTTCATCAAACATTGTGTCCTCCTGGATAACATCAGAGAATCCGGCCTTGGAAAAACATTTTTTAACTGTAGCAGGAGATACCTTTTTCCAAGCAGCTGTAATCCATACAAGTGCATTGGCTAAATTTATGTTTTTTTCAAAAATTTCAAAATCACATTCATTGTCAATAAACGTGAGAAGCCTTTTAATCAAAAAATTTCGGTAAATCAATTTGAAATTCTGAATTATTCCTTGATCCAAGGGCTGACAATACGAAGTGGTGTTTGGCGGCAGGAAGACTAGTTTAATATTTTCTAATGGAACTTTAGAATGTGAAGTGGCATTATCCAAGAAAAGAAGCACTTTTCTATTTTGTTTTTTCATTTTATTGTCAAATTTATGCAGCCATCTTGTCATAATTTCCGTTGTCATCCATGCCTTTTTGTTAGAAACCCATTCTAAGGGTAATTTGTCCACATGACTACCCTTAAAACAGCGAGGATTTTTACTTTTTCCAATTATTAATGGATCTTCCTTCTCACCTTCCATATTTGCACATAGTAAAACAGTCAAACGTTGTTTTGCTGCCTTCTTCCCTGCACAATTCTCACTTTTTAATGCAAATGTCTTATTTGGCATAGCGCGGTAATAAAGACCTGTTTCGTCGGCATTAAACACATCTCGAGGAGAATAATTTATTAAAATCAACAGTAACTTGGTTTTCCAGTCTTTTATATCGTCCAAATTAACCTCTACGGAATCACCACAAATTGATTTAAAAGTTATACTGTGTCGCCGACAGAAACTTTCCAACCATCCATTAGATGCTGCGAAATTTTCCATCTTTAAACTGCTTGCTGTCTCCAGTGCTTTTTGTTTAAGTAGCGGCCCAGATATTGGAATTGCTTTATTTCTGGCTTTGCAAAACCAATTGTAGACGACTTGATCCACTGCCAATCCTTCCGACTTCGGAAATTTTCGTTTTAGCTCCATGTTAACACCTTCCTCGACCATCTTTTTTAATTCACCTTTATTTTTCATAATATCGTTAATTTGTGTTTTTCCAACCCCATATTTTCGGCCAACTTTCGCGAACTTAACGCATACTTTTCACTTTCCGCGATTATATTTATTTTGTCTTTTAGCGACAAACGTTTTCTTTTTTGCGACATACTTAATTAAGAACCTTTCGAATACGGAGACAACTTTAAACTGAATTGTTTCCTTTAGAATAATAAAGTTTAAATCGAAAAGGGTGAATTACTACCAGGTAATAGGAAACCCCGGGAAACCCCGACAATTTGTATTAGATATTTCCGTCAATAAAGATATACATGTCATAAATAGTCCGGCCGACATTGGCAGGTAAATTTCTATGAAAATAGGCCGTAAAAGTTTGGGTTATTTGGCCGCGGCCGTTTTATAAAGGTGGCCGTAATTAACGGGTATTTGTGTATGGGAATTTCCTTATAGTCGATTCGGGGAACTTTGAAACTCAGGTGGCCGCTTTAGTCAGGTGGCCGTTAACACAGGTTTTACTGTATTATTCCTCCGAGATATATTGAGTAAATTGTAATATCTCTGTTTCTCTCAGATGAACTAATAAAGGGTGTTTCAAATTTCGCGGTTTTTTTAAAGAATAAATAAAACACATAATTTGCATTCACTTTCAGTTATAACATTTATATGCGAAAAATAATATCTGCCAAATAGCCTCCTATTGCAGCTCCACAGACGTCCTCTCTTTTGTTAAAATTTTCAATAACATTTTCACATTATTGAGGCTCTATCTCACCAATGTCACGAATAATTTCATCTTTCAAAGTAGGAATTGATTGTGGATTGTTTTTATAACCAATTGGTGATCAATTAACATCACTGTTTCTTGAGATTACCCGTCCAGGAAATTTTTCTCTCAATAAATCAACTGATTCGTGTGCAAAGTGAGGTGTAGAGCCATCCTGTTGAAACCACATATCCTCTAGATCAATATTCATTAATTTAGGCCACAAAAATTCGATTATCGTCCGACGATATCGATCACCATTGACAGTTACAGCTTCACCAGCAGCATTTTCAAAGAGGTAAGGTCCAATTACACCACCTGACCATAATGCAAACCAAACAGTAACTCGTTTAGGATGCATAGGAATAATTCGCGGATTTTCCTCAGCCCAGATACGGCACTTTTGTTTATTAACATAGCCACCAAGTTGAAAATGTGCCTCGTCGAAAAACATTATTTTTTGAGAAAACTCAGCTGCTTGTTCATTGATGAAATTGACAAATGAACGACCTTTTAAATGATCTAATTGCTTCAGTTCCTGTGTTATTTGAACCTTATATGCCTTCAGAGCTAAATCCTTGTGTAAAATATGCCATGTTGTTGATCCACTAAGTCCAAGTTGTTGTGAACGTAATTTTCTAAAAACTCTTTTCACAGAACGTTGATTTTCATAAAATAATTCAACAATTTGAACGCATTGTTGTACCATGTGCGAAGCCATTTCTATAAATGTCATACATCACACTTTTTAGATGCCCACATACCCAGACAAATTCAGTGCGCTATCTATATTTTATTTATTCTTAAAAAAAGCGCGCAATTTGAAACATCCTCTATTTGGTGTTTCTTTGATTTTAAAATTTACAGATCTACCTATTTTTCCAATATATTTTCTTTCATATTCACGTGGTATTTAGTATAGCAGTTCCTTTTTCTCGGACTTTTGTCGTTGGTTCTTTCCTTTGTTAGAAATTGGTTCTGTGAAGTTGGGTATCCTGTATACCACTCTTCGACATAAGCCGAGTTGATCTGAAGTTATTCCCGTACAAAATTCATGTGACTTAACAACTCTTGTCCCTTCGCTTAGAATGTGCGAAATGCGTCGTTGAAATGACCGAGACAGAGGAGGACTTTTGATACAAAACCCTCACGAGCAATAAAGGTCATTTTACATTAAACAGTACTGTAGATAAACAAAATTGTCGATTCTATGACATCTAAAACCCTTAGTAAATTCACAAGAAACCTCTCCATAATCAAAAAGTGACTGTGTTGAAGAATTTGTACAAATAGAGTCGCCGGACCATTCATCTACGAAAAAGACGATAGTATGACGACATCAATAGTGAGCATTATCGGAAAATGGTAACGGAGTGTTTTATGTCCGTGGTTTATCACAATGACAAGGAGCACTTCTGGTCCCAACTAAACAACGCCACAGCCCTCACCGCCTAAGTTACAACTGATTTATTGAAGTCAGTGCTTCGACTCATTCAGAAAAATGGTGATATTAATTAGCCACCGCCTTTCACGGTTTCAGACTTTTTTCTGTGGAATTAGTTTAGTCAAAGTTCTATACAGACAAACCATGGACTCTTCAAAGTCTGAGAACCAACATCCGACGTGAAATAGTTGCTATATCAAACGAAATACTCGATAAAGTGACGAAAAATGTCGAAAGATGGAGCATTATGTCAAGTTATCCAAGTGCTGTTACTTGCGAGATAACAAGTTATGACAAAAAAATATGAATAGAAACAAGTAAATACCTATTCACTTAAACAACTAGAAGCGTGTTTTTCTACGATTTCAGATGAAAATGGGTTTGGTTAATATGACACGCTTTTAATTAAAATGAAAATAAACCTGATATTATAATATAATAAACGCACAAATTTAATAAGTATGCTTGTCATATGTAAAGCTATATACAATACGTTCTAACGTCAACTTTATTAGCATAATTTATTATTATTAACAAGTTAGAAAATACAATTTATCAATATTTTGTATTCGGTCTTGGCCTAAGAATGATATAGTGTAAGTTTAAATAATCGTTCAAATGTTAATGACACTCTATTTACTACGCGTTTCAAGGAATTCACGTCTCATCAGATAAACTTGTGTTATTAGCGAACGATTCTTTGTGGGCTTATCGTACCTTGTCGATATAGAAAAATGATGAAGAAACAATACGTCTCTCTTTCGTTCAAGCATACGAATTATTATATAATATTATAAATTTTGGCTAATTGCCATTAATAGACCGTTTAAAGAATCATTCAAATGTTAATAACAACCTGTTTACTACGCGTCTCAAGGAATTCACCTCTTGTCAGGTAAAGTTGGTGTTATTAACGAACGATTCTTTGTGGGCTTATCGTACCTTTTCGATGCAGAAAAATGATGAAAAGACAATATCTCCCTCTTTCGTTCAAATATGCGAAAATAGGTGGACACTTTAAAATCTTGACGAATTGCCATTAATTGAACGTTTAAAGAATCATTCGAATGTTAATAACACTCTGTTTACTACGCGTTTCGAAGAATTCATTTATCATCGGGTAAACTTGTGTTACTAACGGATCTTTAACACTTTTATTTAGATGCCTTCCCATTCTCTTTACGTGACGAAATATTGTCTCATGAAAAGGAATATACTTTTTTTTTAATTTCGTCCACTATTAGACGTGGTAGTCCGTCTTTTAAAATATCGTTATCAAAATCAAAAGAATAAGCAGGCCCGAGTTCACTATAAACATTATTTTTTTGTACTTTAAAATTTTTTAAATTGCTTCTAAGCACTTATAATTGCTGATTGCGAACACTATTTATTTTATTTGTAGCGGATCTTTGCATTTTTAATACTTAAAAATAAAAAATGTAAAAAATGTAGTTTGTGATGGTTGTCGGTATCCATTTCTGAAGGCTTTTAGTCGAGTTCAAACTATACGAAAGTTAGCGATAGGCTAACCATTTCAATATCAAATTTAAACAAGTTAGGTTAACGTTTTTTTAAATAGCCAAGGAATTATTTGGTTATCAATGCCCATGTACACAGATAATACGTTAATATCATTGTGATGCAAAATTTTAAAAAATAATATATACATACAATGAAAAGAAAAAGTCAATGCAATGAAGTTCATCGCTAACAAGAAGGAAATATTAGAAGATTCAAGCTAACACAAATAACGCTCAATAGAATTTATACGATAGTAATTGTTATATGTAGAGGTTCAATAAAAAAAAACTATTCGTTATATTTTTATTAAAGAATCTGCTATAGTTATTTTCATAAGGCTTGACTCTATTTCAAATTAAACAAAATTTATGATTGCTTAATGCCAATTGATATTTAACTATAATTATAAACGGATATACACGATAAATAGAAGAATTATTATTTTAGTACATGAAAATATCAATTATGACCTTTATTATTATTTCCAGGTTAAACCTTCGTCCCCAGCCTTTCTCCTATAACTTCTGGTGTACATCCGTGTACCAACAACCATAACAGTGGCGTCGGAAACTGGAAGGCAAGAGGGGCAGAAAGCGGCGGAATGCACGCCAATGTGCATCACGCTGACCGAAATGAGTGGCGTCTGCCCCCAGACGAGACACTCCAAGTTGCTGATCCCAAGGCCAAAAAGGCCGAGGTAGGTGAGGAAGAGGTCAGTACTCCATTTTATAAGTGAACGAAACGTAATCCATGATGAATCCATTTTTTACCACAATATCTCGACTGTTACTGTTTTCGACACACGAATGTTGTCTTTGCTGCCTCCCCCTTCCTATTTTTGGATTGACGAAGAAATTTAGAAGGTCTTAAATGTTGATTGTAAAGGATAATTGAATAGATCTATTTCCCATAACTATGAATTTTTCGTTTAACACCTTCTAAATATGTACCGAACATAATGCATCCGGAATGGAATTTATGGTATGTATGTTAAAAGAAAAAATATGGTATGAGTACTGACTGAATAATAGTTTTAACATTATTTAGAAATTAAGCTGTAGAAGTTTAAATAGTTTAAAAATCATATCACACGTACAGGATTTATAAAAAAATTGTCTATTTACAAATTTATTTAAAATATGTAATACCATATTTACTAACTATTTCTCCAATTCGAGTTATTTATCTTATCTTACCTGTACAATTACATAAATTTTAGAATAAATTTCAATTTAAACTACAGGTGCTATTTGCTAAGTTGGGAAAATAGTATTTTCCAGTCATTTGTTTTATACAAATAACGACAGTATTTTGAATTACACATGAATAACAAATATTAATATTATAATTAGTCTTGTTTACGATAGAAAGACTTTACGAAATAATATCTTCCTTGCCTTCTTATATAGAAAAACTAATTAGAAATTTAAAATTCCGGCCAGATACAGTTATATTGTTTTTAAAAAGGGATATTTTAGTGACAATATGAATTTTGTAACAGTAATGATGATGTCATACTGAAGTCAACATGTACAATTTTTAAATTAAATGTGTATTATTTTAACAGGTAATGCAATTTTTAATACAGTGAACTTTTTATTTAACATTTCGTTCAACACTTTTTCTGTAAATAAGAAACAAAATTTTAATATTTTCAATTCAGGCTGTCCACTAAGGCAATCGAAATTTCCCACTAAATACAAAATAAATGCAATCCGTATCTAAGTAGACAGGTGTTATGAATTCTCAGACATAAAACATAAATAAAATTAGAACAATACTTTCAAAAAATAACTATCCTCTGAACTTCATAGAAAAAACATCAAGAGAAAAAGCTATTCACACTCAAAAACAGAAAATAAAGTAGGGATTGTACAGAAAACGCCGACAATACAACCATTATAACGACAAACCAAAATTCACGACTTTACGGTATGTGCCACACCTATCAGAAAACCTAAACAAACTCTTTGGAAAATACAACATTAAAATAGCCCATAAGCAAAAAATATAAACAAATCCTTTATGCATGATGTTAATTCGTTATTGGGGGAGTGGAACTGACGTGAATGATCTCGAGTCCCTTTTCTTCAAGGTGCTTTCTTACGTCTTCATTACCGAACATCGTTGAGACTCATCGCACAACAACCTTCAGCAACGTATCTTTTAGCAGCCTAAAAGTACTTACCTTCTAAGAAGGCAACTATCTTCCTGTAGTCGGCAGGGTTGACAAATACCTCCTGTGGTGGATCGTGCTTTCGCGTAACTGGTCTGGATTACTGCAAAATGGTGTGTGATTTTCAGCCATTTTTCTTTTTCCTAAATATTGATGGTTATATGATGGGGATACGTTGTCCGGGGACGGCAACGGGTCCTTCGTATGCTTGGCTGTCATTAGGTTTGTCTTTGGCGGTTATGTTTGCATAGGAGTGACCTGGAACGATGGGATTGTACCTACCAGTAGTAAGGACACGTTGAGAAGAGGTATTCTTCTCTCTTCTCTGACCCTTTGATCTCCTCACATGGATAAAATCTTCGTCGTCTAGGACTGGCACATCACTGGAGCGTACTGTGTCTACACACTTCTCATTGCTACAGTTCTTCACTGCCTCTTTGAGTAGCTAGTAATTCTCTGAAACCAGCACATCGATCTGACCGCCAATCTACTTAGCTGTCCAAAGGAAACTTGAGACAGTTGTAGGTGGTATATGGGGAACTACTACTGGGGATGTCATCTCTTCTTGCACTGAGATATGAAAGACAAAAACAATATCTACAAGAAAGAATAAACGAACACAAATATAGTCTAACCAGAAACAAAATAAACGCAACAGTCTTATTTAAATATGCTTTAGAGAAAAAAACAAAAAAATGAAGATATTATATAATTAAGGAAATGATATATATTAAAAATGTCAAAAGACAAAAAATACTAGAAGAGACATTATCAGTCTCATTGATAATTATGACAACTTAATATCTTTAAAATAAATTAGAAAAATAAGTACTCTTCATCTATCTGTATATATTGGATTTTTCGATAAAGACATAACAATTGCGTATTTAAATAAAACACAGAATGATTGAAATATTGGGCTGACCTTTATACCAGGTGGAGTACACATGTTACATTTAACTATACAATTCTATCTCGATCATATGACCACCGCCAGCATGTTTGCAGCGATCGATAGTTTGGAGCTAATTTTCCTTCACTCTTTCACACATATAAGCCGGAATGTTGACAATTTCGCGTTCGATATTGTCCCTGAGTTTCTATAACATTGTTGGCTTGTTGCCATTTACCCCATAAAAAGAAATCCAACGGCGTTAAATCGCATGAGCGAAGTGGCCGCTCGACCGCACCATTTCTCGAGATTACACGCTTACTGAACTTCCCCTTCGATAGTTCAATTGTTTGCTATGTGACACATGGCACCATCTTATTGGAACCACATACCACTGATATCCATCCAATTCTGGCCAAAAATAAAGACTCTTTTTGGCACGATAGCGAACTGCATTGACCGTAATATGGTGATCATTTTCATCGATGAAAAAATATGGTCCAATCACACTTCCGGCATGAAATCGACACCACACAGTCACATTTTATGGTTGTAATGGAATATCTTGTAGAACATGTGAGTTTATTGTTGTCCGATAATGCATATTTTGTTTTTCGACAAAGCCATTAAGCCAAAAATGGGCTTCGTCGCTGATGATGATTTTTTGATGAAATTCGGCGCTTCGAATGATGAAGAGGTTTTAGTTCTTGGGTTAATTTGCCACAATGTGGTTTGACAGATTCCCAATTCCTGTAAACGGCGTGGAATCGACTGTTTTTTGGTACTTCGACCGTTTCGTTGTCTCACTGGCACAACAGTATCTAATAATGAATACTATGCTCAAATTTATCCACTATAGCACGCACAGACTATTTGATGGGATGATTATTACGACAGAAAATTGGAGTAAGCGCTCTTAAAGTTGCGACCACCGACTCAGAATTGCGGTAATAATTTCCAAACGTTGCTCGTTCGTGAACTTCGCTATGATAAAAATGTTAACCTTGACTAACGTTATGACGTTGACAAGGAAAACGTTCTTATTGAAAGACAAAACTGTTATGTCCCTATTGGAAAACCTTTTACAAGCATTCAACAACGGTAATTCACAAATACACATGCATGAGATACAAAAATACAAAGAAAAAAAAATGATAGGTGTTGCTTTTAGAAAGCATCATCTGAAACACTTAGAATAAGTCTTTTGTCAAGTACACAAATATAAAAATAAATTGCTATTGAATACGAGAAATTTCAGCATAGGTGCGTAATTGTTAGTTCATGCATTTACTTCAATTCAATTTTGAGGAGTAGTTGATTTTCATAACTAAAAATAATAATTTCTTTATTCTTACAAGCAGAAAAGTATCCTGTTAAATATAAACTAAAACAAAAATCACTTCATTTATGCGTTTATATGCCCCACATATTATAGGGACTTTCGAACTTTGACAGTTGATAGCAGCCATATTGTTATAGTCTGTCGAATTGTCCTACCGAGAGGACTATTCCCAGTGTGGTGGATAAATTTGAGTCCACTGACTCAGTAAACAATGAACCAACACCCGTGCGACGATGAAATGAATGAAATGAATTGGATGGTATGGACACTAACGATATGTGGTTTCAACACGACGGCGTGACGTGCCACACAGCTCGCGCCACATTGGACATTCTGCACGAGCGATTTGAAGGCATGCTTTTCTCGCGTGTAGGTGATGTGAACTGGCCATCGAGATCGTGCGATTTAACCCCGTTAGACATTTTCTTGTGAGGTTTTCTTAAATCGCAGGTCTATGCGAATAGCCACAAACCACAGCGGCCCTCAAAGACAACATAACCCATGCCATTGGTCAAATTCAGCCTGATTTATGCGCCAGAGTCATGGAAAATTGGACATTTCGGATGCGTTCCATCCAGTGAAGCCGCGGTGGATATTTGCACGATGTTATATTCCACACATGATGACATCGACAAGCCATTCAAACGAGTAAAAAATTTATTAATAATAATAATTAATGATATGGCACACACACTTTGTTTTATTAAACTTTAAAGATAGAAAGCCCTTAAAGAAAGACCCGCTGTATGTATATTTACGATATATAAGTATATTTAATATTGTTTCTGATATTGTTACGTTGTGAAAATTCAGCTTAACTTTAAAATTCCATCCACTTATTCTAACAAATAATTTATCATCGGTAAGAAGTAAAGAATGTGCTGTAATTGAATTAATAACTGCTTCTAAGTACATAAGGAATTTCTCCATTTCATCTCACTTATTACTAAGATGAAACAGCAAAACATGGATTTAGAAAACTAACCAAAATGTGTTTACTATTCTTTGTTCATCTCTCTGAGGTCATTCAAATGTGCTGGTACGCATCTAATAAGTTTTGCAGATAGACAAGTTCTGTAAATAAAATATGTTGGACAGATCGATGTATTATGTCTACTCTATTTCTTTTAGTTTACGTTTTATTTAATCTAGACTTTTTCATTATAACATGTACTATAATCTAAATAACTTCCAGAAATTTTCAGAATGGAAAATCGAGTTGTACATATATCGGATGGCTATTTCTAATTAAAACATTTTCATTTAACATATTCAGATTGAAACAACTTCAGATCGCTTTGCTTTAGATGGAAATTCAAGACATTTTCGGTAAGGAAGTAGTCATCTAATGCCACAAATTGTAATTCCGATTCATAATAACATATGTATTTGCTAACATTATTGGCTTGTTGGAAGCATTAGTTTCTAAATTCTTCACACTGGGATAAGACTACTTACATTTTTGTGTTATTTAAATCACTAGTATAATGATAACAAGTAGCAATTTTCGTTTACTATTTTTTAAGGTAATAATTTTCACACCTATATATTTTTCTCAGTAGTAGTAAGTTTATTTGTTTGTTGGCATGCTACTAATATACAAAATGTTAGTTCCAAAACAGTGTTATAATCACTTCAGTGTGCTTTTATTTAAAATAAACACGTCGATATTTTCACAAGAGTTAAATTTAAGTGAAATACTTTCATGTAATGTGATTTATTATAGATACCTTTCCTTTAATGCTCTATTTTTGCTATGATTACCAACTATAGCATTTGTACTTACAAAATACTACATAATATTATAAGAGTTAAAAGAAATATTCTCAATGTTCAAAAAATATGAGAAAATAGATGTTAAATATGAAGAAAGCAATTTTCGTGAGAACTTTTTAAATCGATCATATTAGAAATAAATACAGCAAATTTGCATTTCCATAACATTAGAAGTTTCCTCTCTCAACTACTGAGTAAATAGACAATTTCTTTATAACAAATATTCTTCTATACACAATAAATAAATTTAGATTCATCTTAAGAACATAACATAATGTAACCACCTCCTTATAGTTTTCTATTTCGCGAGCAAAACTATTTTTGCACTAGTAGTAGATAGTTTTTGTATTAGAAATAGAAAAATACTCTTTTTCAACAAGCATTGAAGCATATTTTACAAGCATTTAAATTTAGTATTAATAGCTCGTAGATATATACTTAGGAATTTTATGAAGTTTCAGCACAATACCAATAATAGACTGGAATATATGACCTCTTACAAACAACTAAGTACGTACGATTAAAATAATAAGCTAATCGAAGTAGTCTCCAATAATCATTACCAGAGGTTAGACTATCTAAACACCTTCACCCGAAATTTCTATAGAATCATATAACCCTATAGAATCAATTTTGTTTGTATTATCTTTTTACACCTTTTTCGTAACTGTCTTAATATGTACTTTGCCATAAGCTAAATAAATAAATAATAACTATACAATTTGCAGTACCAAGAATATATATGTAACATAGTGTCCAAAACAATTAACGGATATTCTAATTCTACATAATTAATGATAAAAAGTAATGTCAAAAATATTGTATATAATACCTACAAATGTTTCTATAAATTAATTTAAATCTTTTTAAACAAGAAAACAAGTACGCAGACATATTTTAACATTTTTACACATGTATTTAAGAGTGTGCTGATGTTTTGTCAAAAATAAAGGCTTGGAGAGGCATAGTTCATTGTAAAAAGAACGTTCTAGTGATGGCAAAAGCAAGATCGCTCAACATCAACAACTTCAAGAGACAATCGATACTGTTTGCAATTGACACGTAGGCACGTATTCTTAATGCCACCCAGATTCGAAGTGAGCTTGTTAATGATACCGGAAGGCTATTATCAACGCAAATAATAAGAAATCGTTTTGCATACGTCTGGCATATGTACCCAAATACATTTGGTTTGTATGCCTCTTATTACAGAGCATAAAAGAGGTTGGATAATGTGAGAAAATAACATATTATAATATTTGGTATGCTATGAATGGAGGCGAGTATTACTCAAGTGTACGTTGTAGACAGATATGTGCAGTCAGCAGATGCGCTAACCCAAAATTTGTCCAGGAAAGACCTATGAGGGTGGTGGTGTAATTGTATGAGTCGGGATAAGTACTGGAAAGCATACCGAACCAAAACCAAAAATGGAGTTTTTACCATTCAAAGATATCTAAATGAGATTCTGCAACTCATTATTCTCTCGTATGCAGCAGCAGTGATATAAGAATGCATTTTTATTTAAAACATCCCAGAATAGCATTAAAACATATTCAAGCTAAATACAACTTAAACAAAAAAATTATGTTAAATCAATCTTTTTGTAAAATTTATTATATTTTTTTTTATAAAATATGCGTTAGTTCTTTTATGTAGTTTAGTTTTATAGAGGCTGATTTTTTTAACAAGGCTAGTATAAAAAATAGGACAACTTTATTATTCACATATATGCACACGTCGTTTAGGCAGTAAAAGTCAAGAATTGACAAAAATTTAGAAATGTAGTATAGCCTTCGTTAGTCTTTGAGTTGGTTCACTCGCCAATGTAAGTGGTAAGAAAATAAAACTGAATCTATATTTACATTTCGATATGTTTAAGTTTTGGTTTCAATAATTATAACTACTCACTAAACTAACACCTTTATTTACACTTTATACAGGTGGGTCTTCATATTGAGTTTGTATATCGACAACAATAAATACTGAATTTTCAACTATAATGCTAAACTGTAGGACAGGGTACTGTTATTCAAATGAATTATCTAATCTATCTGTAGTTTGAAAAATGAAAGAGTAAACAAGCACTACGTTCTTTCAAAAAACAACAAAAAGAGATATATATTTTTTTGTAATAATTTGTTGGCCTTACTAATACAAAACTAATGGTTCTATAAATAAACCAATTTTTATTATTTCAGCAACTATTTGCATATTTCAATAAACATATATATATATATATATATATATATATATATATATATTAGTTCGTGGCGTTTTTTCAGTAAAATTACTGGTCCCCGCATACGAATTCATTTAAACCGAATATGCTCCATTATTATCGACAATGTTTCGCCATTTTTTTGGTAGATCCATGATCCCATCGGTGAAAAATATAATCAATAAACCAACTTAATTATATTGAGAGAGTTTGCAGAGATCGAAACAGATGATAGTCAGAGGGTGCTATATCCGGACTGTAATGGGTGCATCAAAACTTAAACTCTCTAATTTTTATATCAAAGAAGTGTGTGGTCGGGCGTTGTCATATGGAAGACAACATATTAATATTCGGGCCGTTTTCTTTATCGCCTGGCGTAATCTCTCTATGCACATAGATAGAATAATAGTTATATATATATTCCCCTATAGTCCCACCATACACACAGCATATCTTTTTGGCGTCAATGTTGGCTTATATACGCTTATATATATCCTTTATCCACGATCTTTTACGCTTCCGATTATCGTACGTAATCCATTTTTCATCTCCGGTTATTAAATCAGAAACGGCTCGATTTCATTCCGTTTCAGCAGCGCATCGCAGATGTTAATTCGGTCCATCATGTTTTTCACGCTCAACTCATGAGGAACCCATACGTCAATATATATATTTATATTGTAACCAGCTTTGTGTAAATGGTTCAAAACAGTTTTGTGGTCAATAGCTCCATGCCAATATCGACACTGCTGATATTATCTTGTTACTTTTTCAAGAATTTATCAGATTTTTCAGTGATTATGACTCATCTTTCACATTGAAATTTAGAACGAAAGCGAGCGAACCATTTCCGCGCAACAGATTTCGATAAAGTACCTTCACCGTACACAGCACAAATTTTATCACAAGCCTGCGCAGCGTTCTTCCCCTTATCATAATAATATTGCAGAATATAGCGAAATTTCTCATTATTCTTCTCCATTTTCAAGTGCGAATAACTTTCCAACCACTGCACCGATTACAATGTTTCTACGCTCAAACTAACGTTCGGAAGGTCATCTAAAAAACGAGCCGTCGGTGGTGTCGCTGTGACTTGTTGTTCTTTAGTTATCGGCAACCAATGCCATCTATCGGGAAAAACGCCACGAACTTTTTCCCAGACCCAATATATATATATATATATATGTATATCAAGGCAAATAGATTAAGATTATATCAATATACCTATGTGTCTTGAGGCAGACTATGTTCTTCTTCTATTAATTTCTGGATTCTTCTATTTTCAGATAATTATTATGTAATTTATTTTAAAATCCCAGCCTAAAATTTGATAATCTGAAATTGCCAAATGCATTTAATAAAAAATCTGAAATAGATTCCTTGAATTTGAATAAAATTACTATAAGTTTATATTTCTTATGTATTAATTTATTTCTTATTCGATATCTACTAAAAAGTATAGGCGAAATATGTTACCGAAAAGTGTTCACGAACTTATGTATCTTAAATGAAATACAAACCTTGTATTTTAGTAATATGATGACCTCAAAGTTTTAAAGGGCAATTATTATTAATTAAATAAATCTTTCTTTTACAAATATAATTAATAAATTATATGGATAACAGTTCTTTGTATGATATATGTATGTGCCATTTGCAAGTGTTATTTTTGTTTACTGCTGATAATGACAACTTAATTGTCAAAATAGTTACCCTGGATTAAAAATTTCATTGTGGTAAAGGGATTTATTTTTAATTAACTTTTATAAAAGGCTACTGCTTTTAATTTAATTAAATTAGATCAATATTCATACATGGAAAGCATAACATATATATGGTATAGTTTTATTTGTATATGAAACTGATACATATAGTACTTATACACATATCTAAATACAAAGTTAGGCAAAATTTTATTGATATCTAAGTAGCCTTATATACTTAGATATCAATAAAATTTTTCACATTTAAGAGCAAATGAGATTTAATCAATATAATCAGCCTTCCAGGTTAGCCGGAAATAATGTATGTAATTTGTTTAACATTTTTCACAAAGATCAGCAACAGATATCAGGAAATGTCATCGGCAAAACTTTGAGAAGATATAACTTGACCGGAAATGTGTTAAAAATTTACCGAAAATCAGATGTCCAAAAGTCATAACTCATGTACTATGCAACGTTCGCCCTGTTCTTATAGGGTTTAGAATTAATGCCAGTACTTTTTAGCTAATTAACGATTTTCTTGCTTGCTTTCAAGGTGCCTACTGGTTCAGAAAACTGCGGAGAATGGAAGGGTGTCCACTATTAATATGATGTCCTTGGACGCCACAATATTGTAATTCTAAGAGCCTTCCGTCAATATTGAAGCAGATAATCCCCAAAATACGTTTAATTAGTTTAATTAGTAATGACAGGAATACACAAAACAAGAAAAGAAAAGAAAGACGAAACAACTAATAAGCGCTAAACAGATTTATTGTATGTTTGATATTGAATTTATCTAAAATAATTATTTTAGGCTTGAGATCAAAATATTCCTCCCCCTCCTCCCTCTATATGTACAATCGGTTCACAATAAAAGTTACAATTATACATGTGCCCCTAATTAGACACTTTCCAAGTACACCACTGAAGCACACGACATAATTACGAAAGATAAAGTTAATAAAATTAATAAGTTAATCAAATTCAGCTTGCCACTGAATTAATTGTCACTTAAGTATTTAAAAAATGACGAAATAAAATTTGACAGTGGTTCTAAGAACAATCGTTAAATGAATTAAAAAATGAAAAATGAAAATTATAATAGTTAGCTGAGGACAAACTATTTACTGGTTAATAAGCAAAGAAAATATTCAATTTAGACTGTCTGTTAAGCTCTCATGATGTGAATAAAAGAAAACTATAATAGTCGGCTGATGTTTACAGGAACCGTATTAGTGGTTAACTTTTCAATCATGGTATACTAATTAGACCGACATATTTAGATCTTTTACGTGACCAAATTGTTCCAAGTATTGAGGAAAATGTAAATGTTTAGTTCCAACGAGATTAATGAGGTCATTTAAAATTTCTCGTTTACACTACACGGTCGCATAACCCTTAACGAATTACGACAGAAAATAATTGGGTGCATTTTTTTACATTTTTGTGATCATTTTTTTTTTGTTTCCAATCAAATTTGTTCTATTAGGTTTAATTAAATATCTATGTCGTTGTTTAGCAAAAAAGTACTAAACCTTATTATTATTGAACTCACAAAACGGAACTCTATTGATATTCTCAAAATTATGCAGGGTGTTTCATGTAAAATAAAAAATGTTATATCATTTACAGCTAACCCGAAAGTCTGATGCTCATCAAATTCTCTATCAAATGTGGAAAATTTTATTAAAATCTAAGCAACTGTATCAAAGAAATACGAGTTATTCAATATATTTGCCTAACTCTGTATGTACATCTTCCTCTGTAGCTATAGAGAAAGTATAATTAATAATAAAAGCGATTAAGTGAGCTCATTTAATCACTTTCTTCTTTATAGCAGTAATTTATATATCTTATTTAATTTGCCTTGTAATCATTTTCGTTTGTCTCTAATTGTGATCATTCTCGTATTTCATGCTATAGTTCGTCGATCAGTGTTTCTGCTAGATCTATTCAATGTCTGCATGAGCGGCCTCTAGGTCGTATTCTTACCATAGAAAATTAAAAGTTCCAGATTTACATTACCTCTTCTTGAGATCTAATCAAGACATGTATAATGCGGGCATTGACCGTATAGACTAACCAATTTGGACCGATTATTTTCTAATTGAATAACTTTTCTCTCCGCCAAAGTACGCCTGTTATGTCTGTCAGTAAATAAAGCAAAAATAAATAATATGATCGCGTTGCCTTGTTGACATGGTTATTTTTTTGACCGCACTCACACATATATTACTTCTATAGAATTCTGATATCTGATGATATGTCGTTAAATTCAAATTTCAGAAAAAATTAAATTGTTTAAAAGTTAAATCAATTTTCATAGTTATCCAATGGTTCTTATGAGTTTGTCACATTATAAAGAATATAATAATATGAAAGCTATTATTATTTAAAAACTAAAAGAAAATTTAGTCAATATTCTAACATAGAACGTCACAAAAGTTTATATATACTTCATTCTATGAGGTATATCTTTACTGAAAGACATAAATTCGCAACGAATACGGGAAATCCCCTTCTTCTTTGAAAAATGAACATTCGGTATATATATATGGCCAACATGAATAAATAAACAGGGAGTAAATGTTGATATATTTCTTATATTTTTAATTTAGTTAAATTTTTAGGAAAGATGTTTATACTAACAAACGATGTAACATTTGAAAAAACATTTTTGTTTTTCTATTGAAAATATTTACATAGGTGTCACTGCAAAATATAATTATAGCTTAACTTAGTCCTAATACAGTGTAAAAGAACGCCCTTTATTAGACAACGTGAAAATTTTCTTCAATTAACTAAATTTGAACGTGGCCAGATAATCGACGAGAAGACGGATTATCTATTCGTGATGTTGCTGATCGTATAGGGTGTGCGTTGCTAAAATTGCGAAGATGGACAGGGAAAACTGAGGAACGATGACGTTTATGGTGCAGACGTCCCAGACGCACCACTGATGGTGAGAGTCGTTCTCATCTTCAAGAAAAATTGGTTATAAATGTAGTGGTTTAATTAATCAGCCATTCTCCATACGATCTATGTATCGAAGCTTTCGATCTTTTGGCCTTAAACTGTACAGATAAATAATTTCTTTGTTTATCTCTAACTAAAATTGCGCGGCCACAGTAGTGTAACGAAAGGAATGCCCTGGAATAAGGAATGGCAGTGATCATTAGTGATAAATCTTGAGTTTTGTTCATGGACGCATAACGATCGCACAATGCTTAGAAGACGTCCCGGAGAAAGGACAAACTTGCAGTTTTCTGTACAGCGACACACGTACAGAAAACTGCGCACACGTAGAGCGACAAACGGCTCATATTCAAAATGTAATGTGTGTAGGGGGAGAATATCTACTATGAAAGTGTATCTCCTCCAGTAGTAATTCAAGAAACATTAAATGCGATTCGTTGTCAATAATGCTCTTATACCAGTGGTAATAAAGTATTTTCAACAACTGGTGCCACATAACGTGAGGATTATGAAGTTTCTGGATAATGGTAATGTTGATTTCTTACCACGGTCTTCTTGTTCACCAGACTTATAACCAACACGTGGTGGACAGAGGTTCAATAATTTTAAGCCACTCCTAAATAATGTAGATATTCTTCAACAAATGATTTTAACACCTTTGGATGGCATAATTTCGAATATGTTTAATAGACTACCTAAACTCGTAAGAAACAAAGGGGGATCACTGCACTATTAATGGTTATATGAATTGTCACGATAATATGTTGCTGAAATTTTCATCGTTTCTTACTACGAATAAAATATATTTTCTGAAAATGTTATAAAAAATGCGAAAGTTTGCTAAATTTTCATGATGGCCAGTATATTTACAAAAATGATTCGTAAAGAGGTTCCATCCGGTATACTATACGTGTTTCTTCATTATTTTTGCGATTCTTTCTTTACAAAAAGTATTGTAAAACATCAAACTGTTTATTTAAACGGTAGTACTAATTATATTTTAAAGATAAATCCGAAATATATATATACTTGTGAATACTGAATAAAATTTGATATTTATATATTTTGTTTGGGCTTATGAGGATAACTTTTTAATATTCCATTTGTTCGTAATTAAATATAACGGAAACAAATTAACGGACTTTTTAAATGCCGATATTCGAATATCGAATTAAGCTAATATCCTGATCCTCTCGAAAAAAAATTAGAGCACACAAGTTTAAAAAAAAGGAAACTTTTCTGGGTCCAATTAACAAGTTACCTCATCTGTCAGAAAAGTTATAAATTTCGTTATTCAGACCTCATTTGCAGTCAGGAAAACACGGATGAATGTAACTAATTTGGTGGATGAAAAAAGTTAACTTTTAATTTGCGCACGGACCCTGCACAATTAAAAAACGAGAAATGACAAAAAAAAGAAGAAAAGTAGAAGGGATAGTAATACAAAAATCCACCACGCCGATTTTGGTCCTATGTCTATGTTCTTTATATTTAGAAGAAAGATTCTTAATTCTGCTTCGGACTTTAATCGTACGAAATTAGTTGCATTTTAGGGGGTAATTAAAGTTCGAGTAGTTTGCACGGTTCCTCTTTTTAATTAGACAGTTTTAAATTACTTAGATAAGACACAAAATTGTTCAAAAGTCAATTTGGCTGTCTTAAATTAGATATATTATGTGAAAGTTTGGAGAGCGAAACACGTATAATTTCAATCTTAGCAGAATACTACAGAGATGAAAAAATGTAGAAATTCTAATATACTAGTGTTTCAAACTAATAACCTTTATAAGTGTTTTTTCTCTTGATTTGGTTTTCTGAACTCAAACTAAAACGTTACATTAATGGTAATTTTTAAGATAAATGGAGGAATCTAGATACTTGTCAAAAAATATTTTTTACTAAATATCTTCGCTAGAAAAGTTAAACGGATCATATAAATATAACAAATGGCATTTTTGACTTTTGAACAACAAAATTTAAGTAATAAATGAAACGTATCGAACTTCACCTATGTACATACAAGTCCATAAATATATGTTGACGGTAATGTCACGTATTTTATTATGTTTTACAGGAGCTAGCATATCATGGGGACGAAGGTCATAATTGGTGGTCCATCATATTTTCTCTCCTTGTCATCGGTTTGGTGATAACCGGTATAGTTATCGCCATATACCTCCTAGGTTACGTAGATGAACTTCTGTACTGGCATGGAAAAAGAATGGAACTCAGTGAATACCTTCAGGTAATAAAAACAAGTTATATTGGAAAATCTAGTGAATCCCTAATACTTCAATTTTAATCAAATATTTTATTTCTCATTTTTCAAACATAGTACCCTTCCAATTAAGAAAAGCAGTAGCGATATAATTACCAGAACTGAATAGTCGTATTTGACCGACAGGGGCGAGCCGTCGTGTAACAACAATTGATTCGAGCGAGTACAAGCTATCGAATTGGTCGTACATATTTCCGCTTCTGTTAGGCAGCCACGACTATCCGACTCTAACAATTACTATAGGAAAAATACTTACAATTCATCAATAATTGTTTGCTAGTATTGAAGCCAAAATAAAATTAGAAAGAAGGACTTCTTTATTTAGTTGCTTATTTGTTCCTTCTTAAATATTTAATATATCGCCGTTCGCCTTCTCAAATGTAGTTACTATAATTACTACTGTTCTGATTGCCAGACTAAACCACTTCCTAAGTGTAAATCTACAAAGAAAGTCATAAGTATTGTTGGCACTTTTCATATTTGTATTAAAAATAAATTAAAACTAATCAAATACGGACTAGAAGTATTAATAGCAATAAACTTTTTATCCAATAAATTAGTATCTAAAGAGAAACTAAAAACAAAACAATTTAATAATATATGTAATGGGTCTTCCAATAACAGGCTTCATTTTGATATGTAAAAAAGAACGAGTATTTTTAAGGGAACTCATCGGATGCTTATTTAATTGTAAAGAGGAGGGTGTGATATTAATAATGGAAAATCAGCCAAATGGCCGCCATGGCTACGCTTGTAGGTCCATATTCTTTTCATGAAATTTTCCATCACCAATTCGCACATTTGCGGCTGTATGTCCTCGATAACGTCACGAATTCCATCTTTGAGATCTTGAATCGATGGTGAGCCATTGGCATAGACCTTATCTTTCACGTAACTCCAAAGAAAAAGGTCTAAAGGCGTTATATCACAAGACCTCGGTGTGATCGCCTCTTCTAGAAATCACACGTTAAGGAAAGTTATCACGCAAAAGAGCAATGGTATCGTTACTTGTGTGGCACGTAGTCTTGTTGAAAATAAACGTCGTCCGCATCAATATCTTCCAATTCCGGCCATACAAAATCATTTATCATGCGTCGATAGCGCAATTAATTTACCGTAAAGGTTGCTCTAACCTCATTTTAGAAAAAGTAAGTTCCAATGAACTCGCCGTAGCCTCCAAGGTGAAAATTAGCCTTATCACTCAAGATGATTTTTCGATGAAATTCCGAATCAGTTTGATGTATTTCAAGGACTCAATCAGCAAAGATACGACGTCGTTGATGGTCGGTGGGCGTGAGTTCTTGTGTTAACTGAACTTTAAAAGCCTTAAAACCTAAGTTTCTATGCAAAATACGGTGTAATGTAGTTTGTGGAATGCCCAACTCCTAAGATCGACGAGAAATGGACAAGCCTGGGTTTTCTTCAACACTATGGGCTACAACAGCAATATTCCCAGTTGTTCTTGAGCAACGTGCACGAGTTCGATTCTTCACATCACTAACTTGTCCCAACAGCTCAAATTTTTTCCCCAGTTTCACAATTGCTGGCCGAAAAGGTGCTTCAAGACGACCCAAAAATGCTTTAATTTTGCGAACTGTGACCGCGAAATTTTCACCATTTTTTGTAGCGAATTTTAATAATTCCAATGCGTTGTTGAAGCGTATATCATTCTATTTTTATTAATGGCGTAGTTTTTACTTGTCATCTGTCAAGTAGGTACAGGTTGAATCATGACAACTGTTAAAATGACGGGATATTGAAAGTGAAATATCTTATTGGAACACCTTTTACACTACCGGCCATAAATGAGGGATCACTATAGGTATAAAGTACAAAAAATGGTACACTTTTGGTAAAACAAAATGTATTCGAATAAAAGTATAATTACTATAAAAATAAACTATATGTCCTTATAAAACAAAATAATATTATTAGTTCTTTTGATTTTAAGCGACTTTTGTCGAAATATCCACCTTTACACTTAATAACTTCTTTACAAATCTTGGATAGTCTCAACACAAGTTTTTTAAGAGTCTCAACTGGAATATTGTTCCAAGCATTTGTAAGGTGTTCCCACAGGTGTTGCTGCGATTTTGGACAGTGTTCTCTCACTTTTCTGTCTACCTTAACCCAAAACAACTTGATAGGATTCATATCGAACGATCGTGCGGGTCAAACCATATTTACAAGAGGTCCTTCTTCTTCTTTTTGTTTCACATAGTACTTACAAAGTTTAGCACTATGCTTGGAGCCATTATCTTGTTGAAAATAAAAACCTTCTCACATCAATTTAATTCCGGATGGAATTGCGTGTTCCTTTAAAATGTTCAAATATCTTTCTTTTCTTAAAATTCCATCAATTCTACGCAAATCTCCAACACAATTATATTAAAATGATTCCCAAACAAGAACTGAACTTCCGGGCTGGAACCGCGCCACTTGTATATCTGCAAACGACGCGGTTCCAGCCCGGAAGCCCAGAAGCAGATAGCATGGACCACGACCGCGGAAGTCTACGTGCCAGATTAAGAACTGAACCTTCACCTTGTTTAATTGTTGGCACAACATATTCTGTTACCGTTCTCTCGCCAACTCGTCTGCGAACAAAAACGCGGCGATTACTTCCAAACACTTGAAACTTGGATTCGTCCGTCCACAGAACCCGCTTTCACATTTCCATATCCCAATGTAGGTGCTCCTTGGCCCATTGTAATCGTTTTTTACGATTTTGTGATTGTAGCAATGGTTTATGAAGAGCAAATCGCTCTTTTAGTCTCTCCTTTGATAAACACCTTTTTACGGTAGTCAGCAACACAGGATTTTCACAATTTCGATTTAATTCTGCGGCAAGCTGTGGAGCTGTTATCCGTCTATTCCGTTTAGATAACAGTTCCAGCCGCAAATCTTCTTGTCTACTGGTCATTCCTGGTCTTACGGCACGTTTTTTTGGTTGCATTGCATCCGTTGTTATGTATATTTTCACTGTACCTTGCACTACATGATATGTTGATTTTAATTTTTGCACTATTGTCCACAATGACAATATTTCTTTATGTAATGTTATTACAGCACTACGAATTTCTGCAATCAATTCCTTTCTTTTTGGCATTTTGTGTATGTTTGTTTACGAATACTCATATCACAACTTACTCGGACAGATTGTAGACGAACACTAAATTTTTCTTATATTGCAGCAGTCTGTGTGGTACGACAAATTCTTATACATTTTTTTTAGAACCATTATAATCTTGTAATATGAAAAAAAAACCATTAAAATAAATATTTTCAGGAAAAGTATTAATACTCAAGACAGGTCATGAAAGCATTAAAAAAAAACAAATGTGATTATATAATTTACGTAATGATCCGAATATTATTGGTAAACTTCCCAGAAACACACTCACATCTGTTACTTCAATTGTCCCTACCGAAACCCGGGTATAAAGACAGAGCGATTCTATTGATATTATGTGATCCCTCATTTATGGCCGATAGTAGGTATATATATATATATATATATGTATATATATATATATAATATATATGTATATATATATATAATATATATGTATATATATATATATATATAATATATATATGTATATAACAGCACCTTAAATTCTTTCATACGATAAAGTTCGAATAATGAATATTTATTTTTATAAACCGCATCTTTCCAAATTTATATGTTCATAGTTTGTCATAATATTTATTATTAACATCGCTATCACTAAATATCCATAACTTTATATGAGCTTCCGCGAAGTAGGTGAACACGAAAATTAAAATTTCATTTCGTCTAAGTGCTTCAGTAAACAATTTTCCGTGGTCGTGCAAATACTTACATAGATATAAAAGCACTGAGAGCAACAGTCTGCCGACTCAGTAGTAGTAATTGGTCTCCTGAGAATTACTCCCGTTTTTAACTTTAAGAGCACTCGTTAGTTTCGTTTTTGACTGCTTCTTCTTTTCTTAAGGTTTACTTATTTTGATTGTTTTTATTATTTTAGGGGCATCTGAGTCCGCGAAGGCTGCCACCGTCTTGGATTTCAGACACACATTTCGTTTTTCAAGATGATAATGGAGGATTGGCCGTTTTAGATACTAGTAATTTTACAATTTCACTCCTTGTTACGAATCACACTTTGGTGAGTATATTTTGCGTTAAATATAATATCATTTGTATAAAAATATTTAATATCAAAATTCAAGTAATATTAACTTACAATAAACAAATCCGTCTTATGAAAATTCTATACAGAATAATTTGAAAAGGAACGTCAGAACATAACTATCTTCTGCTAAACGTAAAATGAATTAAGAAGTAGTTTTATTGAAAAATTGTGCATTTTCTTCAAGTAATTTATTCAAATATACTAATATTCATCACTGATATTATGGCAGTACGGATCCGGTTCTTCAACTCTTCCAGGTTCTGTGGGAGTGGTGTACATAAACGTTGTCTTTAACGAAACTCCACAGGAAGAAGTCACAGGGTGTCAAATCCGGAGACCGTGGAGCCCAACTGAGACATGCTAAGTCGCCAGCTCCTTGACGATCAATCCAACGGTTCGGTAGAGTTTCGTTCAGATATTCACGCACTTGACAATTCCAGTGAGGGGGTGCCCCGTCTTATTGAAAAATGAAGTTGTCTTGGTATAGTTTCGGAAACAACCAGTTTTGTAACATAGCGAGATATTGCTGACCGTTAACCGTGTTTCCATCAAAGAAAAATAGGCCGTAAACAGATGATCGGGATATCTCACAAAACACATTGATTTTAGTCGAATCACGTACATGTTCAATGGCTGCATTTGGGTCCTATAGATCCCAAATTCGAACATTGTGTTTGTTTACCAGACTACTAACATGGAAAGTCGCTTCATCACTAAACACGATGCGTTGTGCGAAAGTGTTATCATTGCCAACAGCATCATGAATCTCGCTACAAAATGCCACACGTTTCCGTTTGTCATCAGGACGCAGCTGTAACTTGTACTGCTTCATAACCAACCGACGTCTCAAAACACGCCAAATTGTTGTTGTAGGCAGTTGTAGCTCTCGACTGGCACGACGAGTTGATTTTGAAGGATTACGTTGGAAATTAGTTTGAATTCGTGCAACATTTTCTTCAGAAACACGACGGCGGCCAGGACTCTTTCCTTTACATACACATCCTGTATCTGCAAACTGTCGGTACCATCTGCGAATGTCCCACCCATTCGGAAGATGAATTTGATAGCTCAACCTGAAACGTCTTTGCACTGTAATCACGGAATTGCACTTCGCAAACTCGAGAACACAAAATGATTTCTGCAGCGTAGTAGCCATTTTAAACATATGACGGTTATCAAGAAAAACAGAAGACAACTGACATCTAGCGGCTATTAAATAGACTAGACTATGTATTCGTTTCTCCAATAGTCGAGCAGAGGCGCAGCGATCGATAGTTTGGACAAAATAATACTTTGCAATACGTATACTCCTGTACTTTTAGAACACCAAAAGAAAAGATTTTGGTGCTTAAAAAATTAATATGTTATACCATCAACCGATAGTTTAGCAATTTATTTATAGATTGATAATTACACATTATGAAAGAGTACGAAATATCTCACACTTTGCACTTTTTACTGTAAAACGCCGATTATATACATTTAGCAAAACTTTAACTTGATTTCATATGCAATCGCATGCTTCTTAATTGATAACTTAATGTTACATGATATTCCCTATTTTATTATGAGCAATAATATATAAATAATAATTGAAAAAACTTAGTAAAGAAACTAGAAAGTGCATTTCCTGTTTTTCTAATACATCTAAATTTAGAAAATTTTTAATTTTATTATAATTCTTAGCCTTTAAACTCTATTTACACATTAATAATAGCTGATGTTATAATTTAATACAGATAATAAAAGTAACAATAAAAACATAAAAATATAAACATAACACCAAAGTAAAGAAAGGTGAAAAATATAACTAAAGGCTGTTCCAAATTGCGCGGTTTTCTTTAAGAATAAATAAAATATAGATGGCGCACTGATTTTATCTGGGTATGTGGGCATTTAAAAAGTGTGATGTACGACATTTATAAAAATGGTTTCGTACACGGTACAATAACGCGTTCAAATTGTTGAATTATTTTATGAAAATCAGCGTTCTGTGAAAAGAGTTTTTAGAAAATTACGTGAATTTTATGGTTTACATAATCGTCCATCTGAAAGCACTATTGGTTGAATTATTAAAAAATTTTAAGAGACCGGTTCCGTGGAAGATTAAAGAAATACATTCGCAGTGGTCGTTCACAAGAAAATATTGGTTTGGTTCGCGAAACTGTTGCTGAAGATCCTGAAATGTCCATTAGACGACGTTCACAACAATTTGGACTTAGTGGATCAACAGCGTATTTCAGACAAGGATTTAGCTCTGAAAACATATAAGGTTCAAATAATACAGGAACTAAAGCCATTAGATCATCTGAAACGTTGTTCATTTGTCAATTTCATTAATGAACAACCAGCTGATTTTTCTCAAAAAATAATATTTTCCGATGAGGCACATTTTGAACTTGGTGGCTAGGTTAATAAACAAAATCGCCGTATCTTGGATGAGGAAAATAGACGAATTAGTCATGAGAAACCTATGCATCCTAAACGAGTTACTGTTTGGTGAGAATTATGGTCAGGTGGTACAATTGGACCTTACTTTTTTGAATTATTCATGAAAAATCAATACACCGTTAGACTATTTCCTTTGGGGTTATATAAAAAGTCAGGTTTATAAAAACAATCCACAATCAATTCCTGCTTTGCAAAATTAAATTATTCGTGTCATTGGTGAGATAGAGCCTCAATCATGTCAAAATGTCATTAAAAATTTTAACAAAAGTGTGGACGTCTGTGGAGCTGCAAGAGGGGGCCATTTGGCAAATATTATTTTTCGCACATAAATGTCATAATTGATACTTCAATTACCAATAAAAAGTTTTTGAAAGCGAATGCAAATTACGTGTTTTATTTATTCTTTAAAAAAACCGCGAAATTTGAAACACCCCTTACATCGAAAAATACATTATTTTTTAAGAAAATTATTACTCTCTATTCCTCATATTATGGTGTACTTTTATAAAATACCTGTTTATTGTAAAGAGCACATGAGGCTCTTGTGTTTGATAATAATGTTATGTCACATGCGCGAGTTTTTGAATGACACAAACGGTTTCCTGAAGGTCGGGAAAATGTCGAAGATGATGAACGTCCTGGTTGACCTGTGACTGCAAGAATTGAAGAGAACGTTCAGAAAATTAATTAAATTGTGCGACATTTAGCATTTGGATGATTGCCGATATGGTAAACATTAACAAAGAAACACTAAGACACATTTTGCATGATGAATTAAACATGACAAAAGTTTGTGCTCGCAATGCTCTATGTGTGAAACAGTTTTTAACAGACAAGGGCATTGCTGTGCTTAATCATCCTCCATAGTCGCCAGGTCTCGCACCATGTGACTTTTACTTATTCTCAAAAGCGGAAAATGTATCATATTAAAGGGAACACATCTTCAGTCTGTTGATCATATAAAAGCAAAAACAGCAAAGTTGTTGAAAAGGCAACTGATGAACTACAGCAGTGTTTTGAACAATGGAAGACACGTATACAGCAGTGTAAAAATTGGGTAGGAGAGTATGTTGTAGAGAATAAAAGTTAAATATAAGTTCTTTGCAATAAATAACATTTCTCATACTAGTCTCGTTATTTAATTGCCACACCTCGTGTATTTTATTATGTACAAGTTACATACAAAGCTTTTATTCGACAGCATTAAATTAAGTTTTTCGGCTTGAACATTGATGAATTTTTTAAATGTCAAATGAACATTGTATCCTATTATTATCAGGTATACCTGTTTTATTAAACGTAAAATACTGATTCGTTCACATTTGTTCACTATGAAAGAGCAAACATGTGAAGTTTCTGAAAATATGAAGCATGTGATGGAAACTACTTGTAATTTAGAAGAATCAGTATTACCGTATAAATCTAAAAATCTATATGGCAACCCTCACAATGATTATTACCAACAGTGTTTGATAAATGAAATTGCTAAAACCAATGAAGATTCTACTTTGGCATATCTTAATAGTCTCACAGTAAATTACGAAAGTTCTTCTTTCTGGGCGAAATATTTATTGTTACGCTCAACAATTAACTTGAATGAAGAAGATGATGTAGTCTCATTCTATATATAAAAAGGAAGACCGAAGACTTAAAAGGTACAGAAGTGTTTAATTTTAAGTAAACCAACGACTTTCTATTGGACGCAGGCAATTATCAGCATTTACTAAACAAGGTTGTTCTCATATTTGGTAATTGCGTTATTAAGAATATGATTCCGAAACACATTTTTTGATTAAACTTCAAGATAAAAAACAAAGAAATATAGGACTTTATTGTATTACTAGGAGAAAATAAGAGTATAAATTTATTGTATATCGTCAAAGCATACTAGAGTACAAAATTTAACAAAACTAAACAAAATAGACTATTTCTAATTATTTTAGAGGGAAATGGACAGTACAACTAACCTCACGTCATAAGATTTATAGCGTACCTTCTATTGTTAAATTACTGGAGTTATAAAATTATTAAGCACACTTCGGCAACTCTCTTAGCATAATCAGATACACATATTATTACATCCTAGCTTGATATGAAGTATGTTAAGGGGTTAAATAGCCTCTTGTTTAATTTAAATAAATAATAAAGATAATATTATTTAATAGCAAATATTTATTTGCATATTGTGGTTAAATTTATTGTGAACACGTGTCCGGCTATCTGAAGCGCTGTAATAATGCAAATAAAAAAAAGAAATTGCAGGAGTTAATAATTTATAAATGTTTACAATAAGCATCAAAAGGCCAGGACGTGTGCCAAGCTGAAAGAAAGATAATTAGTGGAAATAAACAACAGGATTGCCCTTCAAATTTTATTCACTAATTTAAACTAATTCTCAAAACTTGAGTATAAGAAAATAAAAACAATTAATAAAAGCCAGAGCAACAGATGATATAAAATATACGTAATCACATCGCTATAATCAAAGTAAGTGATAGAAAGCTGTGGAATAAAATATTAAAAGTATTAAATTAAAATATGTATCCAACGATATGTGAGATCCTTCCATACATGTATATATGTATATATATAATACACAAAAAAATTAGGCGTGCCAAAAAAAATCAGGATAAATTAAAAGTGCGATATCAATATAATTATCAAGTAGGTAAATATCTAGACAGAATAATAGACGTGTATTCTGTGTGAAAAAAGGATTAATATTTGAATTTCTAATTGCATTTAGAAATCAATAAAATAGAATTAATATCGAATGTGTGTCAATGGTATCTATTCCAAGAAAAGGTTTGAAAAGCTTTAAGTATTTGACTTCCCGAAAAACAACAACGGCTTGTTTTATTACAGCCTGACCGTGCGTGACGAAAACAAAACGATTTCGCATCTGAGTATAATACAAAGAATGTCTAAGTAATAATTTATGAATCCAAAATCGAATTGTATTTAAACTAAAATAAACTAAATTTAAAAACATGATATAAGTAAATCATTATATACGCGAAGCGTAACAACATTCACAATCGATGATCTAACGAGCCATGATATAATTGCTTGATATGAACTTATACAATGACAATATTAACAATGGGAAAGCCAATGAAATTGCATTTATTAATCAAATCATAAAATCAGTATTTATTAATAGAATCGCGAATATCACTCCTTTTTAAAAATTTATTTGTCCGGAATTTAAACTATAACTATAAGTAACAATGAAAATAATAAATAATATTAATTATTATTTATTAATTACTATAAATATTTTTAAAAAATTAATAAAATTGAATTTGACATTTAAGTTTGATAGTGGCGACAGAATTATATCACTTTGATTGTACTACAGCTTATTTTTAAATTAAGAGGAGCGTTTCGAAATATCTACGCTCAAACTTGCATCTGTGATTGGTTGTCCTGAAGACAGGTTTATACAAATGAAATGTGCAATAAATAGCGCATCTATATTCAAACGCTCATCAGTTGTCAACTATGCTTTTGTGTTCCCTACCTTTAGATGTAAACGAACTCGCCCCTTTTAGAATTTGCAAAACGTTTAACACCATCCTATTGTTCTTAGTATGGGTATTGTACCAACAAGTTCAGCATTATATTCATTTCCAAAGAAATGCGATGCATGAGAAATGTTATTGGAATTAACAAATTAAGCATTGAACCCAAACGAATAGCACAACATCTAAAATTCACAAACTCATCTGTATATATTTAATGAAGTTAAAAGAATTGGTACTGACTTCCGGTTTAACTGAAAATTCAGTCATCACTAAAATATTTTCTTTAAATAGAACCTGAACCCTCAGACATACCCTAAATTTTTCAGGAAAGAAAATAAAGGTATGCCCCATAAATGAAAAATATTTCTGACACAGATTAAGCGTTGCTATTACATTATGCTCGATGGAAAGCCATTTGACAGCTGCTAAAGTAATGCTCCTGCAATTCCAAACGTCATCAATTTCTATTAACGAATTAATCAAGTGCGTACAAAATTTTTTCAATGCATTAATTAAACACTGTACGATCTACTTCTATCAATATAGAAATATATGCAATCAAAAATAATAATAATAATCCATGCTTTCACAATTATAGTTACGTCCGCACTCGTGGAACGCCTTAAGATTTTGGCTATCACCAGTCATTAAACGAAAACGAAAACCAAGAGAAACCTGCCGAACAGCTAGCCATCGAATTCGATCCCCAGTGTAGTAAGCCAGTAATTAACCGGCCATCAGCTGACTAGGTATACCATAATTGGACAAAAGTAAATGTATACATAATAGAGGATAGAAGTAGTAATACTTATTTATAAGGTGATAAATATTTATGTATGCAGGAAAAATTACCAAAGTACGTAAATTTTTGTAATGGGAAATATGGTGGAGATTGGATAAATGAATGTGCATTACATACTACACCGAATATATCAGTTGTGCGTGCACCTTCTATAGCAAAACGTAGAGCTTCGATCGTTCCTAGAAATTGTATAATTGCATGTATATTCGTAATTATTTAGATAAATTGATAAAAAAAATAACACAACTCTCTTTTTGTTATAACAATCTCAAGTGAATGCGACAACGTCATAAAAAGACAGAAATATAGAAACAGTAATTAAATACTTAACAAAAAATTACTAAATAATTGAAGACTATTTGGATATTTATGAAAAAAATTTCTATTCTCTTTACATGCTTTGTAAACGAACAACCGAAGTAGCTTTATTTTAGTGACATTAATGACGTTGCGTTGAGGAAATATTAAGTTATAAAGTGTCAATCCCCTTAAACAATAATAATAATAATAATAATTTGACATTTCGTTCACTGAGAGTCAAAATATTGCCCATAAAAACAAATTAAATTCTGTATTAAAAACAATGAAAGCACTACGGAAACGCTACAAATGCTTAAAATCGTTTTATCACAAACACAAGCTTCTGAGTGGCATCGACAATATGGAGAAGGCAGAAAGACTATGTATGATGATTACGCCAATCAATTATGTAAAACGATGGCCTGAGGAAATGACATGTGCGTAATTTTATGAAAATTTTAACTGAAAAACGTTGATCATTTGAATCTAAATTCAAAGTTTATTTAACGTCAATTAGTGGATGGCCAAAAATTATATTCCTTTTCAACAAAATGAGTGGCTTCGCTAGGCCTACTCGCCAAATATTTTTATCGATCGGTAAGGTTCCCCTATCGCTCTCAATACTTAGTATACTGTACGAAACAATCATCCGTAAAATATAAGTTAACTTCTTCTCTAAATTGTCATTATGTTATATAGTTCACAAAAACCTGTGGATTTTAACAAATTTATATTTTATTTTGATAACGGAGCAATATCTATTGAATTAGTATTTGGTTTGAAACTAGACATATCATAAATTACATTTTTAAAGTTAAAATAATATTGATGCTAAAACATGTTTTTTGTTTCTAAGGCACTTCAGCCTTCAAATTTACTATATATTAATTAAATTTCTTGTTCTAGAGACAATTGGACGTCAGAGGATATCAGTGTTCTAAAGATCTAAAATTTGTGCTCTTCCAACATAATATTAAATCAGTAAGTATAATATTTTTGTTGAACTTTAGTCTAGATTCGTCTACGTTTATTAAAAACTCATTGAATAGTAACTTAAGAAAATATTATCTGCACATTAATTGCTCTATTTAAATTTATTCAATTAGAAAAAAGTTTAAAAAGCCGAAAATTAATAAATTCCCTTAATAGCATTGATTTTGTAATATTCGTTATAAATTTAAACATAGAAAAGAAGCTTTACATATTTTATAAACGAAATATCTTATCGCGCTAAGTCTTTTATTTCAGTAATCATTCAATCTCACCCCTCAATGACCATGACACATTTTTTTAACAGCCGGTATAAGCGGATGGGATCGTGCGTGATTAACAGTGATACCTACAATTTACACATGAAGGGGTGTAATCAGTGTCAATTAAAAGATATTTTCAGTGTTTTGAGAGTATTTATTGCCAGAATTATGTGTAAATGAAAATTATTCAATTGCATTATTGTTATTAAAATTTAAATGAGTTATTTGAAGGACAGACACATGCGCCTAAAATAAAATGTTACACCAGAATAAAAAAACTGATTAAATGTAACAATTGAGTGCACCGGGTTTGTGGCTTCTTTGTATGAATATTTACACATAAAGACATCCCTGATCATATTTTCAAACAAAAGTATTACACACTGTCACATGAAATAAAAATTTGTTTGCTGCTCTATTGTATGTGCTTTACCAAACTTATATTGTAAACATTTTTTAAGTACTAATTCTGTATTTTACTTATTATTTTTGTACTAAAAAGTCATCCAACTGTGACGCTTAGATGTCGGCACTATATGTACAATGTTGACGTCTTTGCAAATAAAGTTTGCCATTTTATTTTAATAGAAGGTAATTTAATAAAAGTGCAACCATGGACAGGTATATATAGCAACAACGCGTATACATTATTCAAATGTATTATCATGAAAATGGGCATTCTTTGAAAAATACCTATGGCAAAATTCGTGATTTTTTTAGTGCAAATAATTGGCCAAATCATCGTCGATTCAAAGATTAGTGAAAAAATTAGAAGAAACTGGTTTTGTTATTGATAAACCTAAAAATGAACGAAAAACTATGTGTACAAATGAAAACATTGCTGCTGTGAGTAACAGTGTTGAAAATACAAATACAAAGTCCCAATTCTTGCGAACTACGAGAAATTGATGTTGTCGGTTCATTTTCAATACTGTTATTTACAGCAGCAACGTTTTCATTTGCCTATAAAATTCAATTAACCCAGAAATTGAAAGAAAAAACAACGAACGACAGATTCATTATTTTCAAACGAAATTTCATTTAGTGATGAAGCTCATTTCACAATAGATATATTCGTCAATAAGTAAAATTGTCATATCTGAGGTGACGATAATTCTCGTGTTATTCTTGAGAAATCCCTACATTCACAAAAGTTACTGTTTGGTGAGCATTTTGGGTAAATGGTGTCATTGGACTATTCTTTTTCGAAGATTATGCTGGAAATGCCATTACTGTGAATACTGAGCTATATCAATCAATGTTGAGCGACTTTTTATAACCACAACTGAATCATATTGATGTGTCTCATGTCTATCTCCAGCAAGACGGTGCTACGTATCATACAGCATGAAATAACATTACATTTTCACATTTATTATGAAAATGGGCGTTCTTTGAAAAATACCGATGGCAAAATTCGTGATTTTTTTTAGTGCAAATAATTGGCCAAATCATCTTCGATTCAAAGATTAGTGAAAAAATTAGAAGAAACTGGTTTTGTTATTGATAAACCTAAAAATTGACGAAAAACTGTGCGCACAAATGAAAACATTGCTGCTGTGAGTAACAGTGTTGAAAATACAAATACGAAGTCCCAATTCTTACGAACTACGAGAAATTGATGTTGTCGGTTTATTTTCAATACAGTTATTTACAGCAGCAACGTTTTCATTTGCCTACAAAATTCAATTAACCCAGAAACTGAAAGAAAAAACAACGAACGACAGATTCATTATTTTCAAACGAAATTTCATTTAGTGATGAAGCTCATTTGCCTATAAAATTCAATTAACCCAGAAATTGAAAGAAAGAACAGCGAACGATAGATTCATTATTTTCAAACGAAATTTCATTTAGTGATGAAGCTCATTTCACAATAGATGTATTCGTCAATAAGTAAAATTGTCATATCTGAGGTGACGAAAATTCTCGTGTTATTCTTGAGAAATCCCTACATTCACAAAATTACTGTTTGGTGAGCATTTTGGGTAAATGGTGTCATTGGACTATTCTTTTTCAAAGATTATGCTGGAAATGCCATTACTGTGAATACTGAGGTGTATCAATCAATGTTGAGCTACTTTCTATAACCACAACTGAATCATATTGATGTGTCTCATGCCTATCTCCAGCAAGACGGTGCTACGTATCATACAGCATGAAATAACATTACATTTTCACGATCGAAATTTCCTGAACGTCTAATTTCACGAAATGCAGACTTCAATTGGCCTGCAAGATCATGTGATCTTACACCATTAGATTTTCCTTTGTGGAATTTTTGGAAAAGTCGAGCGTATGCCACTAGCAATTAATGATCTAAAGAACAATATTCAAGTTGCAATTCGTGAAAAACTCCAGCAACATGTCAGGAAATCATTAAAAATTTCTAGATTCGAATTAATGCTCGCAGACGCAATTGTGGTGGACATTTAAATTATATTCTGTTCCACATGTAATAGTAATGGATCACATTTTCGGGTGGCATGTTTCTTACTTGGTTGCAGGTGTTGACCAATTGAATATCACAGTAAGAAAACATTTCTTATCCTTGGAATATACTGAATCAGCTACTTTAAATTATCCATTTTTTACCATTTATAGACCGTTTTATATTATAAGCTTGGAAGGTTTCCGCAGTTGAGAGTTCTACTCTAGATCCTGCAGACTTTGCCAGTAGTAATGAATATATTGTAAATCCATTTATGTAATGTGATACAGCAAAGACATCAGGATTTTCTGATTCATAAAGCGATGCTTCTGGTCCTTAGGCGTCGTTTTTTTCTGAATATCATCGCACTATATTATGTATTGTCATTTTTGTGGTCTTATCTTACTCCATATAGAGTTGAACTAAAGTTTCGCGCTTGTAGTATTATTACTACATACGGTAAAGAAAGGCCAAATGTCTTCGAATTAAATAAAGTGTGTGTACGGTGATTTTCCTTATTCCATGTTAAAAAACGAAGATGACCCATTTCGAATTCATTCGAAGCAATCGTACTATAATATGTACATCTTGCTGGGAATGAAAAAAATGCAATTCTCATTATAATAATGCTATGCATCCTTTCTGTATAGACTGTGGAACTATATTCCTCAAAGCGTCGAGAAAAATTAAGGAAAGGCATTCTACTAATGTATGACAATGCAAATATCAATACCTGCTGTTGCTGCTTAAGATACGATTTCCAACTGCGCTTTAATAATAACAAACATTTTCGAATATGACAATGTAATGCAGACAACTGCAATTGTCTATTTTGTAAACAGGTTCTATTTTTGTATACTGATAAAGAATTTAATTAAGCGATGTGTAAAAGTGTATACAAGAAAAACGAAAGAAAAACATATTTTGATATATCGTTTCACAGTTAAGCTTAAAATTTGTGACGGTTATGTTAAATAACAAAGGTACTTTGCTATTTTTATATAGCTTTTATCTCTATCAATATGGCTTGTAGCTTTCCGTCATTGTTGTCCATAGCTTGTTTTGAACTTCCAGGCTGAAACCGTGTCTTTGGTACTGCTGCTTGATTTGCTGACATTTCGTTTGCTTTTGCAAGAAGCACTCTCAGAGCTGCTGTTGATTGTCTCGTTAAATTGAAACCAAAAGTACATACAGTAATACAGTGCAAGAGCAGCAATTGAAGCAGTAGTGCCAAAGACGCGGTCTTGGCAGGAAGCTCAGAAGAAACAAATTAGTATCATTCCACGCTTCATTTATATTTTCTTTATTCTTTCCTAAATACTCCCCCTTACTTCTGAGAATTGAATAATGATTTCTAATAATGCCATATGAAGAAGCTATTTAATCGCCTATCCAGCCTTACACAATTTATTATCAAATCTAAAGTACTGTGTAGTTCAGAATATTTTCTATTAACACAGTATTACTTATTATTTGCGAAAGTCAGCATGCTCAGGAAGCTTTACTTATTTCTTAATTTTTTATTTAAAATATTGAAGATTTATGAAATTAATTCGTTTTAGTTTATTTTTTATCGCACAGACGAACAACTCAAACCTTTTGCCATGATTCTAGAACGTCATTTTCATGGAAACTTTAGTGAAACTTTACTAATAGTTAAGTTACTTTTTATTTCTACATACGTATTTTGACAACAAAGATATTACCCTCAGCAAAAAAATTTAACTGCTTTAATTAACTATTATAGATTTTTATTTTTCACCCAAGATTGTCTGCTTCTTTCGAAGAAAACTTTTGCTCCATTTAAAATGCACCAGAAAATACAATTTTACAATTTTATACAGACAAATTAGATTAAAAAAGATTAATTCACCAATTTAACTTAACTATGACTTTTTCACTAAGATTATATTAGTACTAGGATAGTTAATTCAGCTTATAGCCCTTTAAAAATGTCTAGCATTATATCATTTTTAGAGTCTCCTTTTGGTATTAGCACGTTACACATTTTCTCAATTTTCCCATCTTTCATGCTATTCATGTGATTATTTAACAATTTCTCCAGTTCGTGTTTTCATTGCTTCGTTTCTTTTTGAATTTTTCAATATATCTCCAGCTATCTTTTTCTAATATCTTCATTTTCTTTTTTTTCTTCTGGAATTTTGGTCCATTACTTGATGGTTACTTTTCTATTATATAAAAACTTTAATTTGCATTTTATCATATATTTATTTACTTTTTCACACTTCAGTGGCGGTTGACAGTAAAAAAAAAAATAGGTGATACAGTAAACTATATCTACAAAAAATAACCAAATCAATTACCTCGTTGTCGTGTTTTCTATTTTTGAAAATACTATCTTCTAGAAAATATTAGAGGCGATTTAAAAAAAAATTGATACATATTAACAATTAATAAAAGCAGACAAGTGAAACAAAACAGTACACTTCCTAAATTACGACCACTAAACCCATTCGAAGTACAATTTCTGCGTTTTTGATTTATACTTACGGACTAGGTTCCCCTAAGATCAAATTTAACATCTACAAAAAGCTATCAATAATATACTTCAAATAAATCAACCAAATTCATCTTACGTAGATAACATAAATATATACTGTAATATTTGCAATATAATTCTCTTTAAATATATATATATATACGATTCTACCCGGTCATAGTTTCGGCACCATTCGTTTAATAGGGTTTATGTTGCGAAAGTAATACAATATAACGTTCATACAAACGTGTTTAATTTTGCCTGAATGTGGTTTCGACAACACTCATTTAAACGTTCTAAATTACATTTCTATTATCTACTTGCATATCTACACCATTTTTAATCTTAGCTTGTTTTATGATTTTTATTTGGGGTTATTCCCATACTTGCAAAATTTATGAAATATACGTAGTTTTTGCTATCCAGTTTTCGTAGTCTAGAAATTTGCTTTATATCTCTTATCATATTGACTATGAATTGTGTCAAAAATTCTGAAGACTTTCTTTCCAAATGTACTTTACCTGACTTCCCTCAGTTCTTCTTTGATCAGAAATACTTCCTTGCGTTATTTGCCTATTTAATAGAAAATGTGAATATAGTAATTTATATATACATTACAAATATATAAATTTCATTGCCTTCTAAAATATGTTGATCATGTTGTATGAACTATTAAGTTTGTGTTAGACTTTTATCAATTATGGTGAATAAATAAGCTACAATTGTATTCGTATATTAACATATTTAATAACAGATTATATACATTTTTTTAGCAATTAATATCTAGTGATCTACAATTTCTTTTGAGATTACATTTGCTAACAATGACAGATCATTGACAAAGGCTAAAATGATGAAATAATAATTAATAAAAGATTATAATTAACTAGATCTTATATAATATCTCACCCACATATCCTTATCATATATGTAAAGGTTGATATATATATATATATATATATATATATATATATATATACATGAAAAAGAAAAAGCAATACATTAGCTATTAAGTAAATTTTTACGCAACAGATTAGCCAGGACGTTTTACGACTGAATCATGTCTTGTTGAAAATCTCTTAAATCCAATGAAACGAAAACAAACAACAAATCTTCAATTTTCGGGAAATTCTCTTTACCTTGCGTCACATAAAAAAATCTACGAGTTCGAAAGACTGCGTTCCAACTTCTTCAACTGAATTCCAAGAAAACGTCGATTTAAAAATCATTATCTTATGTTGGTTCCTTTGCCCTGCCAATCCGCGAAAGGAAAGAAATATCTCGCAATTCTCTATCTTTTTCTGTGTCGCACGAGTCCTGTTGCAGACGTCCTGCAGGAGCCAGCCGCAGGGCAAACTGCCAAGTTAAATCTACGGCGACCGAGGGTCTGCTTAATCGTCACCAGAAATTTCATACATTTCTTTTCTTCTTTACGCTACTTCTTTTTTTCTATTTGTTTGTTTTTTTGTCTTTCGTAAAACAGATCGAAAAGTCACCAGAAATACGGTGGAAAGGTTCGAATACAAGGAAAGAGACCAAATGTAAGTAAAAATCTGGGAATCGAATAAAGAGAGTTGATCCATTTCGTAGAGTTTTTTTCAAACAATTTAATTTGATCCCTGAATTTAACCACTGAAATGCTTCTGAATGTGCCATTAGAATTTCGGTCAAGCTAACAACTGAGGATTAACACTACTAATATCTATTAGCATCCATTCGAACGTGTGAATTACTTAGTATATAATCTGCTGGAAATTTTCATGTTATTTCGTGGTTTAACCCCAATTAAAATAAAACAAAATTATTATCGTAATTATTAAACTTTAAATTAGACAATTTTTAATACTATAAAAAAGAATGAGACCTTCAATATTTATTTTGAGTTTCTCTGATTTCGTTCCCCGTTATTCTTGAAACATATCTATTGTGATAAATAATTAAGTAATAATTATAAAACAATGCAGCCTGTCCTACAAGCTTTATACAAAAGACACAAATTAAAACTTTATTAAACAGGGATGTTCAAGTTTAACTAAAATTTAAAATTAAATATTCATTACACACGAATAATAAAATTAAATTAGTTAAAGATTGGTCATGACGATTAAGCAATTTATTGTTTTAACATTCGTAGTTATAATATTAGAAAGTTTTACATCTTCTGATACAGAAAAACTCGTGGTAATCAAAATTTCTCGCAAATCGTCAGTTGGGTATCAGTTCAGTTAAAACTTTTGCTATTGCTACTAATTTTTATGACTTATTATGACAGTACTCTTCCTACTACAAGTCCAATACATTTCTCGAAAGTTAAGAAAGCTGATAGAGAAACATCGATAGCAGAATCAGTTGCTGGTCTGATGAGTAAACTTCTAAAAAGAAAGAACCTTGAAAATAGTAACATGAGCACAATTCAAATTTAAAGTTTTTAAAAGACCTCGCAATAGATGTTGATAAATTAACACCAAGAAGAACATTTTAAGTAAAAATCACTTAACAGTATACGCAGCTGACAGAAGTATTTCAGCAATAAATATAACCTTTCGCATGGCCACATTGCAATGATTGATTTTATATACAAATACAAATTAATAAAAACGAAGAAATGTTATTTCTCTTATCTTAATGTATTAAGTAACCTTTTTCTGCTCTTCCTTAGATTGATGTCACGCTTTGTTATTTTTTCTTTTATTACATTTAAAATATAGTCAAAATAAAGTCGAGTAAATTTTATAAATTCGATTCATCCGTTCTTAATACGTTTTACATAAACTTTTGAAGTATATCATATATTATCATTTCGTTTTTTATATACTGGATGCACCCAAACACGTTTTTTATTTTCCTCTTCATATAATAATTGCACACACAAGTATGCTTTCGTTTAGTGGATGCATCCAAACACGTTTCTTGTCTTCATCTTCAAGTATGCATCAAAAAGAGTATATAGCAAGATATTTCGTCTAACATCTTTTGCTTGATCAGTGTGCGAGGCCATCGAACAAAACGAATTTGCTTTAAACCAAAACGTTTTGTATAAAAACGATTTGACTGATTGACTGATTCAATGTGCGTTACACTGTTTTTTGCCTTTAAGAAAAACGTTTTGTATATAGACGTTTTGCTACATCAATGTATGCCCAGTCTTAGCTGGATTCTATAATTATTTGTCAAAAAACACAGTTGAATTGTTTGGAAATCGCTTCTTCGTTGTTGCAACAACATGAGAAGAGGAAAATGATTTTTTTGACTCAATTCTTACTACTTATAACATATTGTTTCATTCGTAGGTCAAATAAGTTGCTAAGCAATGGTGTCACATCATATTTTGGAAGTCCAAAAAAAGGCAAAACTATGTTATCGTTTGGCAAAATTATGAAAATATTTTTCTGTTCGTGTACCATATTTATGAGTTACATTGTCACTCACAAAAGCGTTTTTGTTTCTAAAAAGGAAGCATAGAAGATCTATTATATAATTATCATAAAAACTTACTAGCGAGTTATTTCAAAGGTGTTTCCTGTGGGAATTTGTATAGCCCAATACAAAGATAATTCTCAAGGCCCGTTTCTGCATAAGGAACATCCAGCCCACCTCCGGCGACACTCCGTAGTGTATCACACCATATCTCATGCAAGAAACTTAAATTAGCGTGATAGAAAGTAAGCAGGGTTCGCAAATTACAGGTTCTGCGGAGTTGGTTAAGGGTAAAACACACATTAGCCAGTGTACTGCAAACTCCATCTACATATATGTGTAGATCATTTAGGGTTTTCATTAATTACCAGACCCGGAATTTTTGAAGAAAAATCGCAATCGAAGGTCTTATTATTTATTTGTACGTGGGAAATATGCTTAATCCCATTGTGAAAGTATATCAATTTAGTTTTTTGCTTATTTATAATTAACTTGTTAGACATCCAATTGTTAATTTTATTGAATGTTTCATTGATCAAATCATAAATATCACCTACATTTGAAGACCTGACAACTACACTAATATCGTCCGTATCAAGAACGACTCGTTTTACATTTCGTAGAATGTTCGGTAGGTCATTTACGTAGATCAAAAATAGTGTAAGTCTCAAGATAGATTCCTGGAGTACAGCTCTGATAACACTGGCTGCATTTGTGTTATCAGAGCTGTACTCCAGGGATCTATCTTGAGACTTACACTATTTTTGGTCTACGCAAATGACCTACCGACAGTTACCGATCTTGACACTTTTATTACGGTTAGTGAGATAAAATTCGAACCATTTATTAGCAATGCCTCTGACACCGTATTGAGACGGTTTGTACAGTAAAATATCATGATGAACCAGATCAAATGCTCTTGAGAGATCAATGAATAAACCAAGACAAGGCAAGCCATTATCCAATGAGTGATGGATGGTGTTCAAGTATTCGAAGAGCGCCGTATCGGTACCCCTTTCGCCTGCGCAAACCAAGCTGGTTAGAAGGAAATTAAAATGGATTAAGTAATTCACTACGGTCTTATTTACAACACTTTCGTATATCTTGGAGAAGATTGTTAGTAAATTAATGGGCCTATAATTCTCTAGATGGTTTTTATCGCCTTTTTTATATATTGGATGAGTTGTAGATAGTTTAAGGTTTGAAGAAAAAATTCCTTTTTCAAAAGAGAAATTTATTAGATATGTCAGTACCGGTGTAATTACTGGAGAAACACATTTTACAATAAACGACAGAATATTATCACACCCAGTGGATGACTGAGTACCCAAGCCATTAATTACAGCGATAACATCACCCTCTGAAACAGGAGACATATAAAATGATGAAACTGTGCCAAGCATTTGCAAATTAGCGCTCATTTCCGTCCACTTGACTTTATCGTCCAGGATATCACGGGCAAACTTTGAAGAGTGAGAATTGAAGAAGTCGTTGAATTTTTCATATAGTTGTTGCCTGTTGGTGTCTGGAAGAGTATTGGTTCTAACTTGGAAAAGATTAGTTTGAATAATTGACCAAGCAGCTTTAGTGTTATTAAACAATGATCTTATAAGCACTTCGTTCATATCATATTGTTTTTTATGTAGAAAGTTTTTAAATTCTTCTTTGAATATGGGATACTGCGCGCTAACTTCTTTTAAAAATATGATGTTGTTTTTCACCTGCAAAATGTCTGAGATAATTCAATATGTTTTTGATTGTCCGCCCAAATTACATTTTAATACGGGAAAATAGTAACTATGATAATACAAAAAAATTTTAAGAAAAATTTTAAACGCCTAGTCAAGGCAATTACATTCGTATATACTGAGCTATGATTCATTCGCTAACATGTCACAAAACGTCTTTAACGAACTATTAGAATATTTATGCCTGTAAATGTAAGCCTTCACATGATCTGTATATGGTCTGTATATCGTCACACTCACAATTTGACTATGATAGTCCGACAAGTTGTTAACTATATAGGACACTGTAAAGCGCTCACTAGGGAAATTTACCAAAAAATTGTCCAAACAGGTAGCAAACTCTCCGCAAACACGAGTAAGTTGATCGAATGTCCATAATAGGTTATAAATACTACACAAGTCTTATAATAAGAATAAGAAAATCGACATTAAAATCATCGCCCACAACAATGGGCATATGTTCGTCATCCAAACTGTCCAAAATCTGCGATAGGTGCTTCAAAAACACATTATAGTCCGATTTCGGAGGCCGGTAAATCACCAATATTTTAATAGGGTATATTGTCTTGAGTTCCACCGCACACATACGTTTTTTATATTGAAACGGGACACATCCACCGGTATACACTTATTGCTGAGCCCGGTATAGATGGCCACACCCTCATGCTCGTTAGCATCACGGCAACTACATGCAGACATTGTAAACCTACTCACATTAATTAGTTATATCTGCTCATACGATAGCCAATATTCACTTAAAAGTAGCACGTCAATGTTGTGCTTATTTAGCACATTTAGTTCTGCCAACTTATTTATCATACATCTAATGTTTAGATGCATAATTTGTATACTTCTTATGGCTTCTCCTTTTTTCACTATATGGAATAAAAAACGTTTAACGCATATGTACATTCCGAGGCCAAAATGTAGGTGCATTTACTACTTCTAGAAATTGTGATGGAACTGATACCTTAAAAGAAGAGTATCCGTCCGGGTATTTACTCTGCAAAGGTTCACACTTAACCCCCTCGACTTCTTTAGTTCGCATGTAATTGGTGACTTCTTCTGCGGAAAGGTTTGGATTCAAGTTGTATACATGCAGATGACTGTACATTTGAACTCCTTTAATCGTGGCAGCAGAGTTTGTTTCGCGCATTACATCAAGTTTTTTTGGTATACGTATTTTGGTAAAACTTCTATCTACGCATTTGCATCTATTGGTGGTCTTATTACTTCAACATCACCCGTAGTTTGTCGAGATGAGCATCGTTTATTTTCTGTTGCTTTTGTCATACTTTGCGACATAGATTTTGCTGTATTTTCAGACGATGAAAATAGATCTTGTTTTTTCTGTTTAACTTTTTGTTTCTCAACGATAGTTTCTTTGCAATTTGATGGTAACTTTCTATTTATTTCGCTATTACTAGTAATAATTTTTGTGTTTTTATTATAAGGATTATTTGTTAATAATTTAATTAGATCAATCAATATTAGTTTGTTTAAGTGTTTCGATTTCAGTTTTGAGATTATGGATCTTATTGTTCAAGTTTACAAACTCAGCATTCACTATACTTTTTATTAACACATTAAACTCCTCACTTTTCAAGATATAATTATTTACAGAGATTCGGCATAGTTGTTGCATACATATTTTTGGAAGAGATTATTTATAAGTCATCTATCAATTTTAATAAGGAAGAACTGAATATATAATATAAAAACCATTCATATGATGCATGTACATATTTGTTAAGTTCTAAAGGCAGCACACTCTATTTAGTGTAGAATATTTATAATATGATGCAAGATTATAATAAAAAGATCGGTTTTCTTTCGCGAATAATTCAAATTCTGTTTCAAATACATATAATCAAAGTCACGTGTTTGTGTGAACACTATAAAATGTTTTCAGTTCTAAATTTCCTTAAAAGTTGAACAAAATACGAATGAAAGCGCTACTTGAAATGAAGTTTCTGCTGACACTATACATATATTTATAATTTTAGATTTTCTTTAAATAGCTTAGTCAATCATCATTAAGTTCACCCAGTGTAGGAAATTGGCTTTTATACAAGATGGAATTCTACGTTCCCACTCCCCTCATTCCCTTTTTAAGTAAATACGCACGTCTTTTGTCGAATCAACCCCTATCAATCATAATTTTAAGGTCAGGGTAAAGGTTAAATAACCAAAACATAGAGACTAATTCGTAACATAATTTACAATTTTTCTTTTCACCGCTCTCTCTCTCTCTCTCTATCTGTCTCTTTCTCTCTCTTTCTCTCTCTTTCTCTCTCGGTAATAAAACACGCGAAGAATTTTCTAAATTAAAAGGCGCGTGTTTAATTGAGATAAAGAAGCGAATTTTGAGGTGCTTATCGGTAAATTTAAGGTGTCTGTAATTCGGCAAGGAGACACGAATTCATAATGTTTTCGGGAATGGAGTGCGGAGTGAAGGTGACGTTTTATTACTATAAGAGTTCCGTGGAGGAACAATGCGATTAATTAATTCAGGATTTAAAGTGACTATTTAAGCCTTTCGCACTGTATATACAGAGAACTAAAATTGTTTGGAAAGGTTTATTGCTCGACTAAATGTCGAGGGTTATCTTTTCATTATTCCAGTTTGTGTAATCACGCAGGTAACAAGCGCCGAGTGTCACAATATACGGAGAAACTTAAGGTGTTACATTTTGACAAATATAACGAATATTGCGTCAAAGTATACATAACTACACAGGAAAATATAGAAACATAAAACCATTAGTGAAGAGTAATAATGTTTATACCAAGTACAAACTTTTATAAACATCACATGAAGAAGGACATACAGGATCTTACAATTAGCATTTTTTTAAACAAGTAATAAATCATAACAGTTTCAAGGCAAGTATAATTACTGACACTTTTATATTTTGCTACAAATTTTGTTAGACATTTTAACCCCGAGATTTTAACAAGCTTAATGGTAGTGACTACTAAAAATAGATTCAAGTATTACATAGATGCGATTTTTCACATTTCAAACGTGACTTAAAGAATGTTATGAGGAAACCTGGAGGGTATTTCGTCACTAAGAGATGTGGCAATTAAATAACGAGACTTGTGTGAGATATGTTATTTATTGCAAATAAACTTATATTCAACTTTTATCCCCTTCAACATACTCTCCTACCCTATCTATACACCGTTGTATACATGTCCTCCGTTGTTCAAAACAATGGTGTAGTTCACCAGTTGTCAGCCTCTTCAACAACTGTGCCGTTTCTGCTTTTACATGTTCAACAGACTGAAAATGTGTTCCCTTTAATGCACTTTTCACTTTTAGGAATAGGTAGAAGTCACATAGTGCGAGATCTGGCGAATACAGAGAATGATCAAGCACAGCAATGCGCTTGTCCGCTGAAAACTGCTTCACAGATATTGTGAGCTGGTGGGTTGTCTTGATGTAGAATCCACTAATCGTTCTTCCACAAATCTGGTCTTTTCCTCCTTACTCTTTCCCTCAGCTTGATTAGGACTACTTTGCAATAATTCTAATTAATGGTTTGACCCTCAGGCACATCCAGTCAGTCTTGATAACACCCTTGATATCGAAAAAAACGATCAGCATTGCCTTCAATTTAAACTTGCTCATTCGTGTTTTTTCTCGCGCACGCGACATAACATTATCACCAGACGCCTCCTTTAACATTTGTAAACATTCTATTGGCGATTTTTTTAAAATTTGACAAGGAATTTTAGGTGAATTAGCTACTCGATTTTTATGTCACGACATTTATCACGACACTGCTAAGTAACAGCGTCCTCTACAAATAAATCTCAAAAGTAAACTGAAGCAGACAGAGAGACGAAACTACGGGTGTTGTTGGGAAATATTAACATCAATAACATTCCAATTACAGCCTCGCTGATGCGGCCTCGCGATGGATGGAGCACAGTCTCATTATTTAATTGCCATACCTCGTATTATAAAATAATAAATTTTTTTTCGAGTTCCTAAGTTAAAGGTTCTTGTTCTTAAAGAAGTGTGTTCTTACTATAAGGAGTATAAGAACTATAAGTACTATAAGGAGTATTCAAGCAATCTTGAAAATTGGTTTCCCTACAATTTGACTTGACTACTAGATCGCTTTGCTAATGTATATTCTTATCTAGTTTACAATATCATACTGATGACGAAACTTGTGTATACTATTATGATTGAAATAAACAACCAAACGCGCAGATATTGAAAATAATATTTTTAAGATTGGTTTTCACGAACGTAAAAATGCATTGACGTAAATGCAAATATTTTGAATTTGTTAGAAAATTGTGTATTACTTTGCCGATGCTTTGGTAGTCGGAAATTATTTATTCTTCAGTAAAGAGAGGTGACATTTACGATATTAACAAGCATTGTTCTAAAAAGATATAATGAACTGATTGATGAAGTGAATGCATAAGAAATTATTTAATGAGCAAAAATCTTAAAAATTCATACAATTACTCCACCAATTACACTAAATTTCATAAGTAGGTTTAGAGGCAGTAAATAATATAAAATTAATTCAAGGAAGAGCAAAATGCAAACATATTGAATAAGTCTTTTAATGAACGCCAACATGGTAATAAGTGCTATTTCTAATAAAGTGTATAATAATCCCGTAGCTAACAATTTTACAAGGCGTTTTTCAAATTATGTAATCAGTATAAACGAGTATGAATTTCATGTAAAGTCAACAATATTTATTACCAGAAAACGTATCGAAATTGTTGGTACCAAAGATCTTCAACAAACATTTGACGAATAATTTTCTAAAGAAATAAACCAAGTATGCCACAAATAGTAGCTATTTCATATAATTTTTTGAATTTGACTTGCCCCATTTTCATTGAGAACCAAAATGTACACTACAGTGTACATTTTGGTTCTCAACGGCACGGATCGTACGGAGTTTGTTTTCGTACGAGTATTTTTCACCGTAGTTTACCAGGTGAGACACTTTTTAAATATCTGCTAATGATGACAACTTAGTTGTCGAAATACGTATACGGAATTCGAAAATTAATGTGGCAAGGGGTTATATTTCAACCTTCAGTGATTAAGTGAATCAGCCACAGGCTCCATCAAAACTACCTTCAAGATATATAACTCTTACAAATTTAAGTGGAAATATTTTGTATATTGAACGATAATTCGAGATTTAATCATTTGCAACAGAATACAAATAAGATAATAATTTGTCATTTATTTGCTTATAATAGTAGAATCTTGGATATATGTTTACTATGATACGACTAATTTAAAAGTGTACTTTTTCTGAGGATAATATCAACGTTTTGATGAATATATATATTAGATATAACAAACGAGGAAACAATAACTAAAACTATAAAGAAGCGCAGATGGAAGTAGTTAGGATGCCTATAGAGAAATTCTAATAATAATAATAATATCACTAAGCAGTCCCTCTATTATACCATCGTAGGAAAAAGAAAAATGAGTAAAATAAAAAACTTTGAAACACATGGAGATTATAAGATTATACACAAACACCCATTTAGACATCCTAACTACTTTAATGCAGAGCTTCTTGAAAATATTGCACATTGGCTTTCTGTTATGGTTTTCTAAATCTTCAATCTAAGTATTATGCCATTGTTCTCACCCTTAACAAGTATACATACATATGTAAACCAAGTGAATTTTTGAGTACATTCTTTGGCTTCACTGACCTTTCAATTATTTCAGAAAGTATGTATTATAAAATCAAATTTTTACACTATCCTGAGATCCATAAAATATACACACGTTGGGTTATCAGGAAAGTCATGACACATTTTTGCAACAAATGACCCTCCTTTTTAAAAGTATTAGAGTGATTGGTATATGTCTATTCTATATGACGGTTCCAACTTGATTTTAGAACAGAAGTGAGCGATTTAGTCGAGTGTTTGAAATTTTATAAATAGTTTAAAAAGAAAAACCAAAATGTAAATTTTCGTTAAATTTTACTCTTTTGCTATCTGCTTCTGGGTTTCCGGGCTGGAACCGCGTCACTAGTATATCTGCCGACGTTTCGTACCCATTTGTATGGGACATCTTCAGGGCTGAACTACTGCACTGCACTTTTGCTTTCGTTAATGAAAGAACTCGTGACAAGCTTGTGAAAAATTGTGTAAAATTTACGGTGACAGTGCTCTACCAGAACGTTAATGCCAAGGATGGTTCACAAAATTTCGTGCTAATAATTTTAATCTAATCGACGCTCCTCGATTGCGAAGGCTCATTAATGACGACAAAATAAAGCCGTTGATCGAACCAAACATATGACACACGATACAAAATATTGCAAAAACTTCAAATATTCATCATTTAAATAAATTTCCTTGTCGACATAAACAGTTGCCATAAGCTCCTTAAGCGTTGAAACTTTATCTCAAACTATTTTAACGAAACTTTTATTAATCATCACAATGGGAAAGCATACACAAATTTGAATGTTCGTCAAAAATTAATGGACCTTGAATAGGATTTGCTGCCACACTCATCATTTTCGCTGGACCTTACACCTTCAGGCTCCCACATACGTCGTTTTCTCCAAAACTCCAGGCGTGGAGTAATGAACACCCGGCTGGCTAAAAGTTATCGGAGAAAACAGACAAAATTAAAAAATATAATTGATCGATTGTTTTTTTATAAATAAATGGCCAGTGATAAATATATCTCATGACTTTACCGACAACCCAATAGTTCCTATTTTTAAATTTAATATGCATGTTTGATCGTTTTTCCCAGTACATTCTAAATGTTAGTAATTTTTGAACAGATACGATAATTTAAATATTGATCGAGTAAGTGATACTTTGTTTTAAGGTGATTAACTTAAATGGCCATTTTTTAAAAAACTATATATGTATTTAGTAGGCAGTAATTAAAAAATTACACATATAGTATATTTTAAATGCATTGTATGTACAACATACAATTTCAAAGACAAAAAATATTTTTCATATACACAAATGGGTATGTTTATTATTATTATTATTATTATTATAGACCATGAAAAAGCTCCCTATGTAGGTACATAATGTACTTAATTAAATAAAATAAATTATATTACAACTATACATTTATCTCGTTTTATATAGTGCAATAAATTTATTCAACACTGCTGCCGTTGTTCAATGACATGACGCCATTCTTCTACAACTTCTTCAAAATCACCTTATAGCCTTAACAACATCCAATTCTGCTCGAAACGGCCATGTGTGCAGCGATTTTTTCTTGAAACGGTAGAGAAATATCACTCTGGTCAATATCAGAACTATAGGAAGAGTGCGGTACACACTTCATTTTCTACTTTTCAAAAATCCCGTCACAATACCCATATACGAGCGCATTCCACTGTCTAATTAGTTGACACAAAATTTCTTTATAGTAATTAGGTGTTACTATAAGACCATGTATAAACGATTTTTTATAATAGCCCCATTTTTAACACACTGGATGCTATGCTGTTTAATTTTGCTATTGGTGCTATCAAACGCATAATTGGGCAAGAAATCCAACTGATATATCATGAATACGTGAATTGTCTTTAATTTTTTGCATATAAAACTGGAATAAAATAGCTGAGAGCTTTTAAAGACTTCATTGTTTTTCGAAGTATTCTCCACAAAGATTGATGCACTTTTGCATGCGCTCGAAACAATTCTGGAAGCAGTTGTTCCACTCGTGTATTAGTACAGTTATGTTAGTACAGTCAAAATTGCGTTTTTGAAGGCATCGGCTGCTCCTTCTGACGACTGGAACCTTTGATCACGCAATCCGTTCTTGATTTTCGAAAATATTAAGAAATCGTTGGGATTTAGGTCCAGACTGTACGGAGGATGGTCCAATAATTCGACGTTTTGTTGCATTAAAAATTCAATTGTCTTATATTCTGTATACGAACTTGCATTATCTTGGTGGAGGATAAGTAATACTTCAATCTGGCGAAATGCCACATGTCGATCTTCGTTGATGATCTTACGCACAGCATCGACGTTTTCCTGAGTGACTGCCGTTGTTGGTGTATCTGCTCTTGAATCGTCGCTAAGACTAATCCGTCCATATTTGAATTCTCCATTCCAACGAGAAATTGTTGACTGATGTGGTGCTTCATTGCCGAAAATAGAAACCAACTCGGCGAGGACTCTTGTTGAATTCGTCAACTTTGACCGTTGTAGCTACAACACTACACGTATCACACTGAAACTTTGGATTTAGATTAACTAAAGATATGTAGAGGTTAAGTAGTATTAACATTTGATTAGTGGAGCCCTCTATATTCCATTATGCAAAACTGAAAATACATCCCACGTATTAGAGAGTTTTGAGATAGTTAAGTGTTGATCTATGAAAAATTATCACTATTAAATGTTTATGGTTTCTCAATTGGCACACTAATTACAACACCTGTGCCGCCTTGAAACTTGCAGCCTCTAACAATTTTCAAACTTTTACTACCATAAAAAATAAACAATAAAAGCATCTCGATCATAAAAAGGTTTTCGTTTTTTTGTTTTTTCCATCACGGAATAATCAAAAAAAATATTAAAATATTTCTCAACTATGCTACTTGCAGATAAGAAGCCATCTTCCTTGGTTTCTGCAAAGAGCATAGACGACATAGTACACAAGAGAATAAAGAATACTTAATGAATAGAATTCGTATTATTTAATTTATTTATTTGTTATATTTGTTGAATATAAATTAAGGTAGCAAATATTAATTACATATAGAAACGTGTAGTATTATTCAGAGCCTCTGATATAATTTTCATTCTTGGAATAGAAAGAACTAAATTCAATACAGATAAGTATTCTAGAATACGATTAAAAGAAATACATGTATGTACATAGATGAACTCTTGTAGTGTTTTTATTAGTAAGAATTTTACAAGCGTTGGCTATAAAATATTTGCACTTTATTAACATTTTGTCGAATATTTAGAAGCAATCGTTAATGAATCTTATACTTAACGATACATATATTTTCAAATACATTAAAATTCACGGCATAATTTGATTACCTGTAAACATACTATATAAGACTTCAGAATTTTATTAGCTCTGTTGTAATATGGAACTGTTTTACGTAACTATAAACTTGGCAAGTAATAAAAAGGTCAGACAACATTATGTTTAAGTGATTAGAATCCGTATAAATAGCTCTTGACCTTGACTTTTAAGGTTATTTTTGTTTTCAGATCATCCAACTATATAATCCAATTTAGTTCCATGTCATAATTGAATTAACGCTATTAGATTCTTCTAATTGTATTATATTTATTAAAACGTGCAGCTTTCCAAAGAGAGAAAGGAATAGCTTAAATAATATTATTTCGGAAATAGACATCATTTTGAAATTTTGTAACTACTGCAAAAGCAATTTCTAGACATAACTTATCTCCTAACGATTCCGTTAACAGCGTCACCTAAGAAAAAAGTAACAGATGTAGACTACTATTAGAGAAAATACCAATTTTCATATATTAGCTAGTTAAACTTTATTAAAACAACATAATTTAAATATACAGAAATATGCTACCAAAAAATACATATATACCGCGCCTCCAATAAAGATTTTATTTAAAGTAGTTTATGATTTTAATACAAAATTAGTTACATTAAATAAAAATATGAATATGATATTTTGGTTATTTTTAGCAGATTTATTTCAGGAAATTGCTTCGTTCGCAGTTAACTGGCAATTGAAAAAAAGTTCAAATTACGATATTAAACATGTCTTAGAGTTAACTATAAATTCAAACATAGTTATTAATTAAGCCATTATCATTAAATAATTTAATAATAAATCATTCTAATGCGCTGAATAATAAGCAAGAAAATATTTGCTTTAAAGATGAAATATGAATGTTATGCTTATAAAATGTACAGTTAAATATTATCAATCACTTTTATATAGTAGTATGACAAAGTCGAGGCACTTGTATCCTAAATTGCAAAGATTATATTTTATTTATGCATGGAAGTGTGTGGAAACCAAAGTCATATAGCTAGTAATTATTGAATCGATGTGATTAATAAAAGAAAGTTTGTCTTTCACCACGTCTACTTGTTCCACTTACAAATTATAAAGGCAATATTGCGCGATTCGTAAAACACCTTGAAAAGGAAATAATTCTATGCTTAGGATGGTTTAAATACGTTTTGTTATCATTTCAATATTTTCTATTGTTGCTCTGTTCCGAGAGCAAAAGAACCGTTTTGGTGAGGCTTAATAATGGACAAAATACATTAAATATTGTTTCGCAAATAATATGTTCGAAACCCTTAGATATATGGCATAATAAAGACGCAGGACGATAAAGTCTAGGCTATGACACGAACACCGTTGGCGTTGACGTTGACGTTGACGTTGACGTTGACGTCTTTATGATCACATCCCATACATCACCGTCAAAAAGTTTTGAAAACCAAGATGGCGGCCCCAAGTTTAAAGGGCCTCAAATTTTCAAAAACAAGATGGAGCCCAAAAACAAGATGGCGCTAAAAAACAAGATGGCGGCAATAAACTTGATGACTATGATAATATTCCAGTATGTAATTTTATACTAAACATGGCGAACCCAATATACGGAGTTTGATAAAAAGTTGTTAAAATAAATATACGAGGTGCGGTCAAAAAGTTTCAATAACTATATGGCGGCTTTAAAGGGCCTTAAATTTTCAAAAACAAAATGGCACACAAAATCAAGATGCGGCAATAAACTTGACTGTATGATAATATTCCAGACTGTATATTTAATTATATACTAAAAAATGGTGAATCCAGTATACATGACTCTACAATATACGGAGTTCGACTAAAAAGTTGTTAAAATAAATATACGAGGATCAAAAAGTTTCAATAACACGATGGCGGCCTCAAGTTTAAGGGGTCTTAAATTTTCAAAAACAAGATGGCGCTCAAAAACAAGATGGTGCCTAAAACAATAGTAAATCAAGATGGCGGTAATAAACTTGATGACTGTATGATAATAGTTCAGACTGTATATTTAATTTTATACTGAAGATGACGAACCCAATATACGGAGTTTGATCAAAAAGCTGTTCAAATAAATATACGAGGTGCGGTAGATAGACAGGCAGGTAGACACTGTATATTTAATTTTATACAAAAATTGTGAACGCAATATGACGAGAAGCAAAAAGAAAGTAATTTACTTAACTAGGAGAAACCATATTCACGACACTCACACTATGAATTAACTTGGAAAACCAAGACTCACGATACGCGCGCCCCGAAGGCACTGGAGATACTAAAACAAATTAAATCCAAACAGCCTACTTATTTTGCCCCCTCCCTCTCTGTATACGTCACGATGTACGGGATTTGATCAAACAGATGTTGAAATCAATGTACGGGGTGCAATCAAATAGTTCCAATTACAAGATGGTGGCAACCGTATGATAATATTCCATACTGTATATTTAATTTCATACTCAAAGTGGCAAACCTAATATATAGTACATGACGCCACAATATATGAGGTTTGAACAACGAGCTGTTAAAATAAATATACGAAACAGATAGACCTGTCTACCTATATCTTAGACAGATACACCTGCATATTCTAGAACTCTTACGTAATATTGTGATAATATTGCATCATAATTCATGATATATCACGATTGAACCTGTTGAAACTTGTTGTAAAGTGTAAAATCGGGGTCTATACATGTTATTTGTATACTCTAGAACTATTACGTAATATTGTGAAATAATTTTTTAAAACTGTATCTTAAACTCTATTGCATACAACTAAAATAAAAGAAGTAAGTAGAGAAAATCTTATTTTATTAGGCATATTTATATACATAATAAATTAAAAGTAAACTATATTTTTAAAATTAACAACCTAACCTCATTGCTTCTACATCGAAATTTAAAGTATTGTAATGTAGGTATAAAATTTCATACATATACAAAGCATTTAAAGAAGTAATATTATAAGCTAATAATGTCTTTATATTGCTGTGTATTTCACCAAGCATATGAACACAAGCCCGCAGCCTCGAATTATAGAATTCAACAAAATCCATACTCTTTAGAATAGATAATTTTTGAGGTAATAATTTCATCAAGTCGAATATGTTGTTGTATGTGTCTTGAGATAAAACAATTTGTTATTCACGACTCTTGAGACGAATCACCCGTATGTCTTTATACGTACTACATTCCATCTCATGATTGGGGCTACATCCCTCAGTCTTGCAAAATTCATCCCACTCATCTGTTGTGAAGAAGATGCAGGCATTCGATGAACGAATTTGAATGATGGGCTCAAAACCAGTAGCAGGACTTAGACCTAAGACTATCCAGTTGTTTTCCTTTAACGATCGCTTTTTCATTCATTTTTAAGGCATTACCAATGAATTCGTTGTAATTGTTGTTAGCCATATCATTATTAACTGCAACAAGGAAAAAAATTAATTAAAATAAAACTAAATTGAAAAATAAATATACCATATGTCATTGTCACAACTTTTAAACACGAATAATAATTTAAAACTAAATGCGTTCAAACTTACGTCTCTTTATAAATAAAGATTTCCTCGTGGTGGGGAAGGTATTCTCGGCGCAGGCGCTCACGAAGCTATAGAAATGAAAAATAATTACTAATGTTAATTTATGTACAGAAATTAATAATTACCTGCTCGACACGCCATCCTCCTATTTATCGATGTTGTGATGACCCCAAGCTAACGTATGTATTCCATCCCCATTAAAACCGTGTCTTTACCTATTGCATACAACTAAAATAAAAGAGGTAGAGAAAATCTTATTTTATTAAGCATATTTATATACACAATATAAAATTAAAAGTAAACTATATTTTTATACTACATCTGTTTTGTGAAATAAAGTTATATAAAATTTTAGCATTTCCTTCCGTACAAACACTATTTGACTGTGTGTGATAATAACATGCATTACTACTCTTATTAACTTTTGGCGCGTTATTAACACATTCCAAATTTATAATGTCCTTATCTACAATAGTTTTAGTTTGGTATCCACCACACAACAACCCCCAATTGAATTACAATGAAGATACCACAAGCATTGAGCAGGCGTATGTTATATATGGAATTCGAAAATAATTTGTAAAATATAAGAAAAATTAAATATGTAAAATAAAGAAAACATTGTTACTATATCATCAACATGTATTGTATATATAAATTAATGTAATTTCAGCATTGTTTTACTCTTGCGTTCGACATCGTACATTTTCCCGTGTTTTGTATTTATCAGCATTTTTTACTCTTGTCTAACAGTTTTTATCTTCAATATACGGGGTTTGATCAAAAAGCAGTTAAAATAAATATACGAAATTGTAAAAGTAATGTATGTACATTATACAAGTTAATTCTATATTATTTTTAAAATAATATTCTCCACACTTTGTAACTGTTCAGAACATAAAAATGATAAATAATTATACTCATACATTTTTATTCTTGCTTATTGCTACATCATTAAGGTTATTCTCTCTAGTTCAAAGTTTCAAGGCCAAAGTGGCTGCCGTTTTAATAAAAAAAATTTGTTGATGACGTTAACAGTTTCATGTCCATGGCAACGACGGTAAAGTATTTGTGTTTATCAGCATTTTTTACTCTTGCTTAACACTTTTGCGTTTTAATAAAAAGAATTATGAATTAAATTATGTGTTTTCAATTTAAACTTATCATTTTTATTCTTGCTCATTACTACATCATTAAGGTCATTCTCCCTAGTTCAAAGTTTCATGGCCAAAGTGTCTGTCGTTTTAATAAAAAAAATTTGTCGATGACATTAACACTTTAGCACTAACAAGTTTCAAGGACAAACTGATGAAGGCGTCTTACTTTTTAATAAAAATAGTTTGCTTGATAATAAATTGGTTGAGCTCGCACATTCTCAATTACTTTTGTCTGATAAGAAGAAACGAATATATGTATACAGTTTCAATTTTTTTTAATGAGACTTTAGAATACTATAACTAAAACAGTGTTATATATACAGCTAATTATTACATGTACATGTATATGTCTACGATTAATCTTATATAAAATCATCCTTATCTAACCAGCTATTAGGACTCTTATCTAATCCTAGAAATTTAACATGTATTTTTCGCCTTTTAGATCGAATTATTTTCTCGATTAAGTATACATCTTCGTTTCTTGTTCTCCGTAACTCGGGTTCATAGAAGCTACCTAGTATTGGCTCACCATGCATGTCTTTTAACAAATATGTTGCGGGATTGGTAATGTTTACTTTAGCAATTTTAAATAATTCAGCTAAATAACGATTTAAATTTACTGATGCGCACAATGTCACCAACATTAAACTTATTTTGTCCTTTTATTTTAATATTATTGTACACACTAGACAATAGTTCTTTTTCATTTTCTAATGTGATATTATATGGCTTTTTGTTCGTACTTCGATGCGTCGTTTTATTATATTGATCTGTAATGGCGGGAAGAACGTTAAGCCATCTATATTTACCAATCAAACTGAAATGTTTATATAATTTATTTTAAAAAAATCCCTTTCTACCTGACTTGCAATCACATTAAATCTTCATAAAATTTAAAAAGTTCTCAACAAATTTTTATAGTTAAACGAACTTTTCTAGACCTTTTAAGAAAAACACACCCAAAGATTAATATGAAACTTGAGCTTATTACTCAAATTCATTAAAAAACAAGATTTTTCGTGTATAAACTTATGCGGTTTTAATAGAATTAAAGACTCTAAATGGTTTTCTGTAATAAAGCAATCCATATCTTGCGGCTTAATTTAAATATAACATACATAGAAGATTAAAGAAAATTAGAATAAACATTTCATACTATTTATTATCTAAAACACAAGAAAATAAATAAATTCTTTTGGAATGTATAGATATAGAGAAACTCACCAAGGCCCGTAAAATTTCATAGCAAGAAGATATAATATCGATGTATTATATTTTGTTCATCTAGGACCTCTAAGGTCCAAAAAGCGTTTACGTTTTGCTCAGGAGGCCTATCACCACCCAAGAAAACCACGAATAGTCCTCGCTAAAACGAAATAATAACAAAAAATTAATTTCGAAATATAAAAAATTATTTAAAACTCACAAAATCTTGAGGTAGAAAGCCTCTGACTATATTGTAAATAATTTCTGAATCTGAAAAAGGAAAAAGAAAAACATATTAAAATCATCAAAAAATAATTAAAATAATCCTATACTACCCATTGCTTGCATAATAGTAATTGTGTTAGATAGAAAAACGGCTTTATATAGCATTTTTCGATTGGTATTGTTCTTCCTTAGGATAATATTACTCAAATGAGCAGTATGTTTCATTTGTTGAGTTCGGTGACAGTGTTGTGTAGTAAACAATTTTCCTTTCGTCATTTTTAATATAGAATTAAATATACAGTCTGAAATATTAAAATGTATTACCAGATAGTATGTAGTTGGTGATACAAAACTTTATTGCTATTGAAAACAGAATTAACGACAATCTTCCCCTTACCGTTTTCTCACAAATATCGTTTAATAAAATAGCTTTGTTTAGAAAATCCAACAACAAGCTGCTGCCTCTGTAAAATCTAAGAAATAGTTAAAATAATAACTGACAAAATATTAGTAGTGTACTCTTTACATATACTTGTTCACAGGAAGTTTACATTGGATATGTAGCGAATCGTATACGTTTACCACCAACATTCACATCACCATCGATAGTTAGAGGCGAACCAACAGGTCGACGGTAGAGAATTTTTTCAGCCGCTGATGCAGCTTCCACTTTGTTACTATGACGTCCAAACTTGTCCGCACTCATTTCGATAATGATGAAAAATATACATTATTCTAATTATTTAATCACACCGGCCTCTCTTAATTCCTCGATTATAGAGAGAATTTCATTATTATGATTCGTATGTCAATAGACAGTACTGATACGGAGTGTTCTTAACAAACATGTTAGATCCACGACCGCTCCATGACTTTGGTTGTTGTTTTTTGGAAATTAGCGGTTTAATTACACGTTTCCATTTTGTTCCAGCACTACCTCGTACCTGTTTTGTGCCGTCACTACCTCGACGATGAGCACTAGTATACTCTAATATGGTATTATATTGTTTTAAATCACCATCACTGTAGTCTATTCGTTCCGATTTAAAGATAAGTTCGTACAGACCCTTACTGCCTTTAAGCTGCTTGTTTCCAATTATTATATCGCCTGCATCAAACATGATTGCTTTGATTTAAAGTCATCGAATGTCATATCCGTGCTCACATGATCTTCATATACATGATGCAGATTTGTAACATCTTGTTTGAATAGTATTAGAAAATTAGCGTTATCCCTTATTAAGTGTTTTGTAATGCGAGTGTAGGTTTGACATAAATAAAAACTGTCAACCAATTTATGACGACCCATACAAAAGAACGATCTGATCTTATCTTGTCTATCACAAGCTACATCATCGAATGTGAATACAGAATTAGTTCGTGCGTTTGCTGGGCCTATGATGTTATCGTTTTCTTTATATGGAAAATATTTAACATCAGGAAGCCCTTTCACAACTTCTTCCAACAGCTGATATTCAGCTTGATACAACGATTTAGAGTAAACGTAAATGTTTTCGAATCGAAGTCCGTTTTCATTAAACAACGACAGCATCACATTCGTCTTACCACAATTGTTGTTCGAATCGAAGTCCGTTTTCATTAAACAACGACAGCATGACATTCGTCTTACCACAATTGGATACTCCGCAAATAATGCAGCGAACGTTTTGCGGTTAAAAGTAGAATTACTTTGCATATGTAAGTTAGTAATGTCATAATATTACGCAATAATTCAAGATATATCACGATTAGACTCGTTCAGGTCTGCTGCTTTACAATTTTATGTATATATTAGCAAATCATTTAACAAAAACAGCGTAGTTTACTTAAACCAGTTTTTGAAGTAAGACGTAAAAATGTGTAAATACAACACCGAATATATGAAGAAAGTATTGGATGCAAGTAAATTTGTAGATGAAAATCAAGGAAATTTGTTCAACATCGATCCGAATTTAATTGAATATATCCCTTCAAGAATACTCAAAACAAGAGTTGGAGCATTATCGATAGCAACATTCTGACATCTGATACCATCCGAGAGACAGATTGAATTAAGAGACAACCTGCCTTGCATGGAGCATTACAATAATGGTGATGACCAAATTGATGGGCCGTCACCATCAAGGAAAAACTGTGGGGTCTGCATAAAGAGAAAAGCTATAGTGAAACACTTTAAACAATTTCGTTTACTACCTAAGAAAAAAAATGAATATGTAAAATAATCATCAACACGTAATGTATATATAAGTTTGTAATGTAATAATGTGCAATAATTCCAAATATATTACGATCGTTCAGACTCGTTCAGACCTGTTGTTTTATTATTTCATATAGCTATTGGAAAATTATTTAAAAAACATTGTAGTTTACTTAAAGTTGTGTTTGAAGTAAGACATAAAAAATGTCTACGAATAAATTAGATTCAAACGAAAAATTTTAACAATTTTTGTACAAAATCGGTGATTGTTTACCAAATAGAATTAGTGAGTTGATATTATATTCCGAACTAGAACAAGGGGACTGTTTATTTATGGCAGCATTTGCTCAACAAAATAAACAATACTTTGATGTGGAGGAGCTAGTGGATATGTTGGAACAGTGTAACACTCATATGGATGCTAACAAGAAGGTTGAGATCTATAATAATTATGAATTTCTTGGAGAACCTGATGCCTTTAAAGTGTCGAGCAGAAATACAATATATGTTTTTGACATAAAGACATCAAGTACTTTAAATTTATATAGAGAAGCTCCACAAAATCATCTATTAAATATATAAAAAAGTATTGTTACTATATATATCATAAAACATGTATTGTATATTGAAATTAAAATAAAAAATGTGAAATTACAAATGTATTTGTGTTTTTTTTATCTCCTCTAATATAATCATTTGCGTTTGAACAAATATTTAGTTTTAACGATATTTAAATTCAAAATGTTAATCTGGAAACGTATTTGTGGTTTTTTTTTCCTTTTAGCAAAATTTCTATGTGTGATAAGAAGAAACCTTTAACACTGAATATACTAAGATTGAATACAATAAATAATATGATAACAGTAAATTCTAAAAATAACAAAAAAAAGCTGAATGTATCACCTTATACTTACTGAGAATTAATACAATAAATAAAAACACCAACAATGAATTTTAAAATAACGAAAACACTGAATATGTCACCTTATACACTGAGATTTTATACAATAAATAGAACATCAACAATAAACTTTAAAAAACAAAAACACTGAATATGTCATCTTATATAGCAGATCTTAGTAAAGTTGATATAATAGTTCACATAACTGTCTGTCTACAGCTGTCCACCTGTATACCAAAAAGTCTGTCTTTTAACCTATATGTCCTCCTTTACTGCATTATCTTCTGATCAAAGAACCTATCAATCAATCAAAGAGTACTTGCAAAGTATATTGAATGATGTTTTATTTATTGTATTAAGTCTCAGTATGTATAAGGTGACATATTCAGTGTTTCTGTTATTTTAAAATTTATTGTTTGTGTTTTTATATATTGTATTAAATCTCATTATATATAAGGTGATATATTCAACGTTTTTTGTTATTTTTAAAATTTATTGTTGGTATATTATTTATTGTATTCAATCTTAGTATGTTCAGTGTTAAAGGTTTCTTATTATCACACATAAAAATTTTGTGAAAGGAAATAAAAAACCACAAATATGTTTTTAGATTAACATTTTGAATTCGAATATCGTTAAAACTAAATATTTGTTCAAACAGAAATGATTATATTAGAGGAGATAAAAAAAACACAAATACATTCGTAATTTCACATTTTTTATTTTAATATCAATATACAATACATATTTTATGATAAATATAGTAACAATACTTTTTTATATATTTAATAGATTATTTTGTTTTCCATGTAAATACAAAAAAAAATTGTTTAAAGTGTTTCACTATAGCTTTTCTCTTTATGCAGACCCCACAGTTTTTCCTTGATGGTGACCGCCCATCAATTTGGTCATCACCATTATTGTAATGCTCCATGCAAGGCAGGTTGTCTCTTAATTCAATCTGTCTCTCGGATGGTATCAGATGTCAGAATGTTGCTATCGATAATGCTCCAACTCTTGTTTTGAGTATTCTTGAAGGGATATATTCAATTAAATTCGGATCGATGTTGAACAAGTTCCCTTGATTTTCATCTACAAATTTACTTGCATCCAATACTTTCTTCATATATTCGGTGTTGTATTTACACATTTTTACGTCTTACTTCAAAAACTGGTTTAAGTAAATTACGCTGTTTTTGTTAAATGATTTGCTAATATCTACATAAAATTGTAAAGCAGCAGACCTGAACGAGTCTAATCGTGATATATCTTGAATTATTGCGTAATATTATGACATTACTAACTTACATATGCAAAGTAATTCTACTTTTAACCGCAAAACGTTCGCTGCATTATTTGCGGAGTATCCAATTGTGGTAAGACGAATGTCATGCTGTCGTTGTTTAATGAAAACGGACTTCAATTCGAACAACAATTGTGGTAAGACGAATGTGATGCTGTCGTTGTTTAATGAAAACGGACTTCGATTCGAAAACATTTACGTTTACTCTAAATAGTTGTATCAAGCTGAATATCAGCTGTTGGAAGAAGTTGTGAAAGGGCTTCCTGATGTTAAATATTT